>JAYKKM010000123.1:2522500-2612500 GCA_035772405.1 Chrysogorgia sp. JL179-B06 | reverse complement strand
GAAGACAAAGTAGAAACCTCGCTACCATCCCGACTTGTAATGTTAAAATAGTTAATCTTATTTGTTAGTCCATGGAGGTAATATATAACATTATGTCGAGCATCAACTGAGAAAAGTGCAATATGTTCCAGGCTAACTATGGTTCGAATATCAGAACCATCTAAATTTGCACTGAATATTGCATCACTCGAGTTATGGTAGTACAAACGACGATTTGATTTATCGTAAAACAACAAACTAGAAGCTGAGTTAACAATGCTTGTGGATCCATTGACGTTATCAATTGTTGTATAGGATTCAATATGAGACGACGTTGCATAGAATATGACCGGTATTTGACAGAGATCTAGGAAAATAAAAAAATATCATGATATAGCTCAAATCAATGTTTTGTTTAAATTAATAAATTAACAGTTACTTGTAAAAACTTACTAGTAGTTTAATGAAAATGATGCAAGCTGATTGGCTACCCTACTCGCTATCTAATTATCGATTGATATCGAGTACATACATAAATACATAAACTTTATTTTAACAAGGAAAAATGGATTCATTTACAATTAATGCTCTTCCAGCCAGCCGTGTTTCCTACTATATTATTAACTACAGTACTAACTATAATATATTTACAAGAATTATAAAAATAATATTATTTAGAAAGTGAATGTTACCTAATACGATGGTTATATAATTTTCTTTAAAAAGCATTTAAGTTTGGTTGCTCTCTTGCCTCAACAGGGATTTTATTCCAAAGTTTCGATCCCCTATAGTGAAAGCTATTTTTTGCAGCCTCTGTTTTAGGCTTGGGAATATACAAGTTAAAGTGCCTATGAAATAAAAAAATCCAGTTTCAATAATATCTTTCCTTCGAAAGTAGATTTTGAATAATGACGAAATCTGCTTAAATTTTTTCTTTATCATTCACCGTTGTCTAGTTATAAGCATTTGAAATTTTAGCGTGATGACGTCACAAGGTTAACATGCTGTACTAGAGAAATATTGAAGTCTTGATATTTTGTGAAGTGTTTTCACGAGAACTACAAAACTTGGTAGCATTTCAACTACGAGAATAAGCTATGTGACAAACTACTTTTCATGATCATCGTGTTAATATACTAGGCTCCAGGCCCCTGCAAGGAGTAAATAAAAACTTGCTCTAGTGTTAGTACGAGGCATTGTTTAGACAAACACTATCATTTCTCATATTAAACACAGAGCGAGCGCATAAAAGGGAGAGCTCCCCCCGTCTTACGCACGAAAATTGAAATTAAATGGCAACTGTCAAGTCGGCAATGAGTGAGTGAGCGAAGTGCATGGATTATCCTCCTTCATTCAGAAATGTGTTACCCTCAATTACCCATATATGAATTAAAAAAAGCACTAGTGTCTTTATTATATATTGCAAAAACATATAAAGCCTTTTTGCAAGTCAATACAATTTAAATTTAGAACTTTTTAGCAGCAGTTGTCTGGCTTTCACCAGACAGCGGGTTCCATATTTTAGTATTTTCACTGTCCAGCGTCGTGCAAAAAAAAAGTTGTTTGTCTCGTCAAGTCGTCATTAGGAAGTAATGTTTAGACATTAATGGAGATATTCATTATCCGAACATTATTGGTGTTAGAACTGTCTTACAACTACAAGTGTGGATATATGAATAAAAAAGCGAAGGATATCATCTGCATTCAACAACAATAACGGTGAGACGCTAAACATATATTTGCACTGTCTAGACCTAGTTTTTTGGGGGAAATGAATACATCTTTTTGTTGTTGCTCCCTATGATTTCTACACAATTATTGTTCGTTAAGTTTCTCCAATAATTTATACCTAAACTGGCAAGGGCTACCCGATTCTTGATGAAAATATTACCTATAAAACTAAAAATAACGGTGGTGTCCTTCATGGTTGAATATTCATGATCGACTTTTCTGGCTGCATTTCGTTGCATGGTAAAGTAATCACGATGTCTTTTACTGCTTGTTTTAAACTTACCCGACAGTCTTGTTTGTTGTCTATGGTTATTTATCTGAGTAAAGTTTGTTTCCGAAATCTTTCGTCACTATAAAACTGTTTTTGCTTCTGGTGTAATTGACATTTTTCCGCACGTATGTACACTTGTATGTACATTCGTCTAAAACATGTTTCCATTTTCAAAATGACATTTTAGAAAATATAACACAAAAGACCACTATATTCTCATACAGTGTCTGTGTCCATAGAGTTCGAAAGCTATAGCCTATACGGTATATTAATTACGGGATGTTTTTGTTGTATACAGGATGTTTTTGTAATTGTGTTTTCCTGTGTGTTTTCCCGAATTTTCCGTATTTTTCGCTTACCTTAGTTTATTGAAAGAGTAATTTTTCGACTTATTGAAATAGTAATGATGTATTACACTTGAAAAATGACAAACTCAACGTTTAAACAAGGGGAAAGTCCAATTTTTTAATATTAAAACAAGTAAACAAGCCTTCACTCTTCAGTCAAAGTATGCACCGGAAGTAAAATTAGTCGTGCGGACCAATCAGATGTGTTTGGCTGAGCTACTCAGCCTCTACTTATGCGCT
This sequence comes from Chrysogorgia sp. JL179-B06, assembly GCA_035772405.1. Classification (NCBI taxonomy): domain Eukaryota; kingdom Metazoa; phylum Cnidaria; class Anthozoa; order Scleralcyonacea; family Chrysogorgiidae; genus Chrysogorgia; species Chrysogorgia sp. JL179-B06. Next base: position 2,609,932 of record JAYKKM010000123.1, on the reverse strand, counting down.
CGCTCCGTGTTTAAGGACGTCATGCCAAATACATAACCAGAACAAAGTCAACAGCAGGCATCCAGAAAACAAGAAAATTACATTTTATGAAATAAGGATAAAAGGGTCTGGAACCTAGTATATTTCCATGGTAACTATACAAACATCAATGATGAGTCAAGCATTTGAAGGTCAACATTGCTGCCATGTTTCGTCTTTGTGTAAGTCATACTTTATGAAATATCAACACTTTAATATTTCTCAGGTATATCGTGTCAACCTTGTGACGTCATCACGCTAAAATTTCAAATGCTTATAACTGGACAACAGTGAATGTTAAAGAAAAATTTTTAGCAGACATCTTCGTTATTCAAGACCTACTTTCAAAGAAAACGCATTATGGAATGTCGATTTTTTCATTTCATAGGCACTTTAATATTTGAATTCCTAAGATTATATCAGGATCAGTACATTGGATCTGTTTTTAAAAATCTTTCCCAGATATATGGCGGAGAAAGATTATTATAGATTTTATACATCATTATAGCCAATTGATTAGTTCTCCTTTTTTCTAAATTTACCCAACCAGGAACATCCAATAGATCACTAGAACGTATTTCATAATTTGAAAAAGTAATGATTCTTGCAGCTCTATTTTGTAGTTTTGGAAGTTTATCAGATAATGTTTTAGCAATATTGCCCCACACAACGCTACAGTAATCAAAATATGGTAAAATTGAGGCTTTGTACATAAGCAATCGAGTTTTAAAAGGTATTATGGAACTTATCCGCTTTAATGCTCCAAGACCCAGAGATATTTTTTTAGAGATTGCATTAATATGGGTGTCCCAATTGAGATTATCATCAATTTGGACCACAAGAGATTTAAAATCTGTCTTCCTTTTCATAGGGATATCGTTGACCTTAATAGTTAACCCATTTTTTAACAAAGACAGTTTGTAACGACTCACTATTAACATATATTTAGTTTTTATAGCATTTAGGGTTAATTTGTTTGCTTTTAACCAAGTTTGGATAATATTCAAATCATAGTTCATTTGAAGTTGAAGGACATTAGGATCCTCAGCTGCAAGGGAAATTGTAGTGTCATCGGCATACATTCTTAATTTAGAGAACAAGTCTCACGAAGCGAGATCATTAATGTAGAGAATAAATAGTAAAGAGCCTAATATAGATCCCTGGGGAACTCTATATAACAATATATAGTACAATAATCTGACAACACTCCATTTACAAGGGTCTTCTGCATGTTTACGTCCAGTAAGATAAGACTTAAACAAAACTAAATTGTTTTCAGTTTCAATGGTGGAAGTTGGTGGTCTATACCATGTTCCAACAAGAAACGGCTTGCTTTTAGGTTTAGTAACTTGAATGCAAAGCAATTCTAAACTACCTTCAAGGAGATTTGTTTGTCGTATATAATTTATTGAATTTCTAATATAGAGTGCTACACCTCCCCCCAATCCAGGGATATGTATTTCATTATTTGAAAAATTATTATCCAAGCGAGTCTTGTTCATAGCTAAAATATCGCCAGATTTATCGGTCATATAGATTCTGAGTACCGGCAAGTGACGTGATATTGCCGAGTTTATCGCCGAAAAACAATGCTTATATCTAGTTTTTCGATTTTGAAGAACTACTAAAACATTTAGATCATTCACTCATAATTTCTATGAGGTGATAGTTAACTCGGGCTTGCCCTCGTTAACTATGTAAGCGATAAATCTCGAGAACGAGGGATGTATGCTGCATACAGCCCTGAGGACGCGTAGCGTCCGAGGGTTGTATATAGCATACATCCCGACGTTAGAGGGATTTATCTGACTTGTTTCATGATTGAGTAGGTTATCCAACAAAGTTTTGTCCATTTTTCCAACTTGGGCAAATATTTTCGTAGTTTTTTTCTTCATTCCTTATCTAATTAATATTTATAGGGATTATTGATATATACAGCCCGCGGTACATCAAAGAAAACGGAATCAATCATGAAATAATTAAAACAAATAATTAGTCGTTGGAGTCGAGGTGATTATCGGTAAATATAACGATAATCACCGAGACTCAGGTGACTAATTGTTTTACTATATAAAAGAGGGGACTGGAACGAATAAACTCAGTTTGGTAAAAACAACTTTTTCAAGTATAATTTCTGATCTAGTAATATGATAGTCGCCATTATAAAGTTATTCCTTTTCACTTACAACATATTTAACTAAGCGATGTGATAAAATACGAATTAAAATGGTAATTGGTCGCATGCAGAATCATCTTTATTATACAACCTAGTTGACGAAAAACACCTACATTTTCACATCAGGATGGTTATGGAGTTATGATAAATTGCTGCGGAATTCTTCAGGCGTATGGCTAAATCCATCCATAATTGTATGGGAGGAGAGAGTTGGCAAAATTGTGTAAATGTTCTTACCTGGAGCATTAGTTGATTGATTTGTAATTCTTCAGTGATATGAATATTTATTTTTCAAAAGGTTGGTTATGTATATTAAATCTCATATCCTATTACAGATCATAGCCTATTATAGATCTGAAACAGTTTTAAAATCCTTAAATTGGTGTAATTTACGTTAAAAAATGCTTTCATCGTTGTATCTTTGTATATATAAGTCGTTAAATGCTTACTTCCACCTGACATGTGTAATATATATGATTTTTCATCATATTATCATACATATGATACCAGATCAAGGAACGATATTCGTCGTTCCAAACCTAAGACTAACGGGAGAAAAGTAAAGTGTGTTCCCTTAGTTCAAATGATTGGAACGTAATTGATGAAGAAACACGGAATGCAAACTCGTTAGAATTATTTAAGAAATTTTATAAGACAAAGTATTTGATTCCTCAATAAATAATTGTGTACTTAATTTTATTACTTGTAATATAATGTTTGCGGGTATTTATTTTGTTCTCACAAGGCCATTAACAACTAATATACCTCATTATACCATTTTTGATAATCTTACCTCCGTTGACGACAAACCAGCTCTGATTAGAACTAATCATACCCGGTTTGACGCCAACGGAGGTACGATTATTCAAATCATCATTCAAAGACCGCTCAACACGTCGAGGAACCTCGTCAGAAATTTCGCCAAAATTAATTTTGATACGGTAGATTAGTTGTTAATGGCCCTGTGAGAACAAAATAAATACCCGCAAACATTATATTACAAAGGAATAGCATAAAAAGAGGTGCATTAACCATTAAACGTCCCGCTCGATTCGGGTCATTTAGTAAAATTCCCTCGGGCCTTCGGCCCTCGGGAATTTTACTAAATGACCCTCATCCAGCGGGACGTTTAATAGCTAATGAACCTCTTTTTATGCTATTACTTATAATAATTAGATATAGTATGCAAGGCATCTCTTAAAAAGCAGCTGTATTAGTTGAGTAGACCTACCTTGCTTAAATAAAATTATTTATTCATTCGTCAAAGGTTTAAAGCATTTAAACATCGAATATTCTTACCTTTAACTTCACATCGTTCACCAATAAACCCTGCAGGACATATGCATTCGAACATGGATCCAATATTTGTACATCTACCACCATTATAACAAGGCGAACTTGCACAAGGAGTGTCTAAATTAAGAATATCGAAAAAAATTATAAAGGAATCAAGAACACTTACGACTCCCAAATATTAAAATCGAATATGCTAGAAAGTCGTTCTTTTTTATGGGAGCTAAAATTTATGACGAACTGCCATTATAGAAATACGTAGAACTGAAAAGTATGAGGTTTTTGAAAAACTTTTGGATGACTATCTTTAACTTTATTTTTACATATTTTTATTTATTTATTTATCTTATTTTATTTGTAACTTGAATTTTATATTGCATTTTATTTGTAAATATATTTGTTAATGATAAATGTTTGGCACTCGTAGGTTTAATTACAACAGGACACACATTGATAACAGCTAGTTTTACCGTTGATTCGAAGTTTTTATCCTGTATAATAATTTGTTTATTATTATTCCAAATAAGTGAAATAACTAGGTGTAATGGTCGTGGTTAGATGGAATACTGACAGTTGATGTGACCGTGAGGTACTAGGTCTGAGTCGTCTTCTTGTCAATATTTTTTAGTATCCGCGAGAGGTTGGACGAAATGAGAGATTCTACTTATATCATACGATCGGACATACCTGTATGATGAAATACATCATGGAACTGCTAACCCCCAAAAAACTTAGATCCTAACCCGAATGAGTTTTCTAATATTAACCTTAATACTAATATTGCTTAATACTAATATAGCTCTTGGGAAGCAGAAGCCCTCGACCGAAGCAAGTGGCTAACCACCTGAAATGCAGCGGTGGTCCATTTCGAACAATCCCCAGGATCAGAAACCTTAAAGAGAAGAGGAGATGCAGGAAGGAGGGCGTGGTGGCAACCTCATCCCCCAGTTTGGCCTGCAGCCGGTGCCACCGCGTTTATGGCAGCCGTATTGGCCTCATAAGCCACACCAGGTTGCACGAACGACAGGGCGGGAACTGAGATCCGTCGACACCGACGGCTCTACCTACGACGACGACGAATAAAAGGATCGTACAGAAGACGACTCAGATCTAGTACCTCACGGTCTCCTCAACTGCGAGTATTCCATTCTGTCTGTTGGCGTATTCGGTATTTCCAGACAAGTGAGTTTTCATAACTATTGGATATAGTAATATCTATTTCCAGAAAAAAACCCACTTACTGCACTGTTCAAATCCTGATTCGTTACGCCAGTTGATATACACACCATGGGAGTCGCATTCTGCAGCATACGCTTTAAATGATTCACACAGGCATACCGTTGGATTTCTATCACAAGCACACATATCATATTCACAGTCCTGGATATACCCTTCCTCAGTTGCATTAACTGTTGCATTACATAATGAAAACGGGTATTTCAGTAAAGCTGAACAGTTCATCTTAGCTATTGGTTTTCTTTCAGAATTTGTGATGCAGGGATCTGGAACTTCGGTCGCATTTTCACAACTTGGATCAGTCTTCCATGAATTTCCAAAGTTTTCAACGTTTGTTTCCGTTGTATTGAAAGATGTCAAGAAGTCATCGCTTTTTATTCCATTATACGTGCCACACAGACCAGATGTTCGGTTGCGATAACGGCCAAGTACTGTGACTCTGACGTTGTACACGTTATTCCAACGAACAGTAACACCATAATTACTTGTGATTAATGTTTCATCATGAGACTTGGTGATGTTTACTCCTATTAATGAAGAGAAAATAATATTGAGAACTTAACATTGATTTTTGTTGTTGTTCACTAACTGAAATACATGAACTTGGAAAGCGATAATAAGATCACGTCATTTACCACGATCGAAGAGGTTTCCTTTAAAATCATATCAATTACTTAACATCGGAGGATATGGAGATGTGAACATGCGTATTAGTCACATATTTTATACTCTAGCCAAACTGTACTCTCGTATGTGCGTGCTATCGGTGCATGCGTTCTACTCGAGATGGGTTAAGGCAGGGACCACATGATTTGGGCAACCATCAATTCAAGGGTTATAGATACAACCCTGAATTAATCATTCAACGAGCGTCTAACCGCAGATCAGAAACATTTTTCTGAGTTTGCATTAAAGCTGGAGTAACAAATAATTTATTACATTGAAAAAAGACGCCCGCTAGGCGTTAACTCGAGCTGCATTGGGCTGGCATCATGGCATACTGTATATCTCTTATATACTGGACTTTGGTTAGAACTCGGTCGATATTGAGGTCACAACTGCAATTATAACCCTAACACCTCGTAGAGTTTCATCTTTACCCCCTCTGCGGGATTTCCCCCATCCATGGTCACCATGAGACATCGCACGCCATGTATTTGTTGATCACAAATCGGAAGAGAGCTGGCATGTTTATTAATTGTAGATTTTGAACGTTATCTCGGCCAATATTTAACCGATTTCAATTCTGAAAACAGATTTGGAATTACCGAGTCAAAGTACCTATATTTTTGGCATGCATAACTAACTTGGCATGCATTATAGTCTCATTGAAATCGCGGACTTACCGTTTCGAAATCGCTCGTGCTCTTTTAGTATACGTCTACCGACTACCGTGATCAGCGTGTGCAGTTGTAAGCATAGCGAGTGTATTTACGATCAACGCAGTTGTCAGGCACATTGCTGATTATAGGTGGTGCGTTCTTGCGTAATATTTGATAAAAATGTCAGAAAATAACCTATGAAAACTGGAAGAAACTACTTATTTATAGTGAGCAGTACGCATGCAATTTTGCTTTCTTGAAATACCTCAATCGCCACCACAGTTATATAATAAGCTCGGTTATCTAACAGAAATATACGTAGTAACATTACCTGGATACATTTTAGGAAGAGAAATATAATTCCCGTTGACAGCAACAGCTCCTCTCTTAAGAATAATGGTAATTCCGGGGAGAATCACTGTTAACGACTTAGTACAAGAAACCTCGCTATTTCCACATTCTTCGTTAACCTGCCTCACTTCAAACAAGTTGACAAGGCTGTCTTTTGCAAGCACGTACTCACACTTTCCCATGAAGTCGTACTTCCTTCCATCAAATGTTGTGTAGTGAGGATCACCAGACGCTTTACATGTAGCCTCGACTGAAGAAAGGAACGGCAAAAATACTCAGTAAATAGTAAACAAGTACAAAACCAAACAATAAAGTGCCTATCCAGGGGTTTTTTTATTACATATTTTACATACGTGATCTTTGTAATCTCCTTTCCCCCCTGCTAAAGTTGATTTACTATTGATATTTATTATGCTTCGCCAACTCTATAGTTACATATGTACCTAATGAAAGTGGCAGGGTGGCCGCAACAGCATACGCCAATTATTGCGGTCCCAGAATTAATTAAATTAAAGTAAAAATTAAATAGTTTTAAGAATGTTCCTGTTCAAGAGTTGCTAGTTGTTATATAGACGCAGCAGCGTTGGATACCAATTAGACTGCGAACAGAATTGCATTTTGGGCAAATCGTTTTCCATGTTCGGGATCTTCTGGGTCATAATACTACATTAATGCCCTAATCACCTAATGTAATATTGCAGGAGGTTGCATTTTAAGTTTGACAACGTAACAGTAAATAACAGGAAATAACAGAAAATACATTGCACAGCGATTCAAAAGTTAAATACAAAAAATGTTTCGGAATTGATTCATTGCCTAAACAGGTCTGTTTAATTTTCAGAGCTAAATATTTTTTTATATTTCAATGTTCAATCAATGTGCAGTGTTTCTGTATCCTTAGTTTGACGTCACTTCCTGTGAATAGTAAATCAACTTTAACAGGGGGAAAGCAATAAACCCAAAGATTACGAAATATGTAAATTCTTCAAACCCCGGGTAGGCACTTTAATATAGGACAGTGAAACCAAACAGAAGAGCCAACAAACAGCTAACTGGTCTAATACTGTAGGTTCATTGCATAGCTCTAGAGTTGGTCTTGTTTACTGAAAAGCTTATACCCACAAAGTTTACCTGAGTGGATAAATCGTGTTTCCAATAAATCCAGAAAACTAATTTGCATAAGATATCTGCCGCTTTTCATAAACACAATTTTTCTAGATGTACAAACGCTACAAGGGTGAAACGTTTCAATAATCAAGACCACCGCTAGAGCTATGCAATGAACCAAAATAGAGCTAAGATCTTCATTACAAATCTTTTTATTGGGGAAAAATGCAATTTCTCATAATTTAGACTATCGAGCCACCTTAAAACCCTATGAGCTTCCATAAATTAATTTTGAAATGAATTAATGCACATTTGCATATATCGAGTGCTTAAAGTGCCCATAACCTCAAAATGTTTTATTGTCTTGTTTGGAAGAACTTTTAAAATGATAAAGTAACTTCTTTTGAAGATTTTTACTTCTTCGCTTTCTTTGTTAAATATATCAGTTTGTTTGATAGGCAAATATCTGGAATTTCGTCACACATGCATAATGAGTTATCAGAGAATGTTATATATCTTTGCGTTCATCAAATAAAAACATTAAAGTGTGAATAACACGTGTGTGCGTTTCTTCCACAACACCAAATTTCTTGATTTTAAAGGATTTCGTTCGAGAATGAAAGAGATATACATAAGTCATTATGCATGTTGACGAAATTCCAGACATTTGCATATCAAACAAACTGATATATCTCAAAAAGAATGCAAAAAACGAAAATCTTCAAAAGAAGTTACTTTATCATTTTAAAAGTTCTTCCAAACAAGACAATAAAACATTTTGAGGTTATGGGCACTTTAACAATGCGTAACAAATAATGGACATTGACTGAGGAGAAAAGAATGGCGTAATCCAGTGAAGGCGACCAAATTCATTGCCAAACACTTTATAAATCTCGTTATATTAATGTAAAACAAAACAAGAAGCAGAAATTATATAAGCGTATACGGTGATGAGTATAAGCAGTGTTTTTGTTATGGTGCCGAAATAACGAAGAGCCTTTGCTCGCAATGTTAAACATCCGATTCACTATTTCGACCGTACAAAAACATTCAGAGTTTTGACAAAAAATATTTATTTTTACCTTAGACATTCGTTAAGGAAAAAATGAATTAAACAGCTCAGAGATGCCTTACCACGTTCACTACAATCAGCTCCGGTGTAATCACTCTGACATACACATCGAAGCGTGTTATCTATTTCGACGCACTCTTGCTTATCTCCACATCTTAAAGCACTGCAGTTAAAAACTGGAAGACAAAGTATAGAAATACCATATATTTGAATCGTAATTAGAGAAGTTTCAGACAGAAACAAAGTATTTAAAGGAATACCAACGCCAGTCATAATACAAGTAAAACAGCCATTTATTAAAAATAGAACACATTTTAGGAACTAACATCTCGTGTTACACGATATAATCGGATCGAATGTGAACAAAATTAAGTAGAATGTAAATATGACATAAATATTAAAACGGTATGAATATTAATTAGTAGATGCTTAATGTATACACTCGACATTCATTTTGTGTCTCTGTACTGTGTTAGAAATACGAATGACGCCATTTCAACAGGAACATATCTACATACACTAGGCTTCGCATACTGTTGCCACTGGGCATTTTCAAGTTGAAATGACGTAATACACAGTACTGCAATATTAGACTGTCATGCAATTTTCTATTCTAAAATAGAAACTCGGCTGTTAGCAAATCAGAACAAAACTTTTCGAAATTATATTTTTAGTAAACTTGTATGGAAAAACGGGAAAAGTTTTCAATGTATTAACCATTCGCATGAATGGTTAAAAGGCTGACAAAGTCTTTATTACATAATTTGTAAACTTTTATATTTGTTCACCACAGTGACTATTTTATCATTAAAGGTCATATAACGTCTGTGGGAATTTAACATATATGTTATCTATGGATTCTCCTGAGAATAATTTAATATATCTTGTCAGCCGGAAATTGCATTTTCATAGACTTTTTTGCTGTTAAAGTTGATGTAGCGCATCTGTAGAGAGGATATCAGGTTGACAGATGTCCGCTATGATATCACTTCCGTCAACCTAAACAGCAAAAAAGTATATGAAGATGAAATTTTCGTCCGGCAAGATATATTACAATTTTTCCCAGGAGAATCCTTAGATTACATATATGTTAAATTCCATGCACAGACGTTATGAGACTTTAAGTCTTTAATGATCCCATATCATCGACCATTAGCAAAGGTTCAGAATTTTCAACACTAGAATAATATTATTCTTATCAATAATATTAAATATTGAAAACAATCAAATAACGAGAAATCTATGACCAAAGGATAGCCAGTTGTTGCATAACTAAATATTATGCACATGTTATCATACCTTCACAATAAGTGCCATTTCCTGTAAATCCGCTATTGCATAGACACGAGAAACTAGCAGGTGAGTTAAAGCAAGTTGAATCTGCATGACAGCTCGTTCCAACACAACATTCATCAACATCTATGAATAGACATAAAAAATATAGAAAATGTACCATGTGGTACATTCGATCGTCTACGAAGAAAAACAAACAATCCAGGTAACATTTTAACCTCATTTCCTCATTATTATAATTTCCCATTCCTCTTTCATTTCCCCATTCCTTTTTTATACATAAACATTTCAGCTGGTTATTTATACATAATATGGTACACTTCTTGAAGTACGTACCAAAACCAGCTACAATATCGCGTGTACTTGCGAGTGTTGCGATGGTCTCAATTTTTTCCAGTGAACTCTTCTTATACTTATCGATGAGGTTGTTATCTGTATCCAGTACAAACAAATGTAGTAAGTCTTGGGTAAGTTTGATTACACCTGGGTAACTTATGTTTAAATAAGTTGTCGAACCACCGTACGAGGATTTCATAACTCTGTGTAGGTTGTCTTCGAACTTGTCCCAGTAGACATTCTGATTCTCTTCATCTACCGAGAGAGTCTGTGGTGCTCCTCCACCATTATATAATGGATAAATTCCAGAAGTTTCAATGTTGTAACGAATAAGCCCAGGACTTGAGGTCTTGACCACAACAAGATAGCTTTGAATACATCAAGGAGAAAGAACAGAATTAGTCTTCTAAAACACAGATTGTTAACTCATTTTCCGATGCATAAATCCTATTTGTCTTACAGTTTTAATTCTAAATTAATTCGAATGAATAGAACTTCTAGGTAATTAGCGAGGCTTTCAACATCTGGAATCAAAATCAATCAAAAATTATCTGGGCACACGATATAACTTTAATCATTATTACGGGACATACAAATCACTATAATGATTTTCGTATTCACAATAATCATCGTTATAGCCGTTGTTGTAACCGCATTGGCTGAATATTTATTGTCAGGACATTACGATAGATGCATAACCAACTAATTATATTTTAATCATGATCGTATAATTTAGTAATAATTAGAAAATATATTCCAAAATCCTAGTATCAGCATTACAAACGCCACATGGTATTGCCTGAGTTAACAGCTAGTTCTTAAATGGCGTCTTCTCTTCGAAGCCATAGGCAAATTCGTCCGCACAATCTTATAAAGCACGACAATGACTGAGACACCATATTTATGATACCAGATACAAGTACAAATACAAAAAGGATTACCCATTTCTTGTATCCACATAAATATCTTTCAAACCCGAACTAGAAGCCAACTCGGGGACCACTATATCCTGCCCATTTGTGATGTTTACATAATGGATATTATCTGTCAGATCATGGATGTAGTAGAGCACGTTTTGTTCACTGGAGACTGTAAAACGTCGAACTTCTTTAAGGAGAATGACATTTTGCACGTCCGAGCCGTCTATATTGGCGCTAAATATGGTTCCCAAATCGCTTGAGTTGTAGAAGTACAAACGGCGAGAATGTTTGTCGTATGCCAACAGAGAGTTCGACGAATCAACATATTTCTCCGTTGTTGTGACATTTCCGATTTTTGTGTAGGACGTTATTTGTGATGTAGTGCTGTAGAACAAAATTGATATTTGACAGACATCTGCAAAAATAAGAATAAATAATATACGATTATTTCCAGTAGGTATATACAATTTCCAGGCTGAAATTAACGCGATTTAAAAATGGCGGCTTCTGGATTTGTCGATATTATGGACGAAGAAATTAAAACAATTAAAGAAAATATTAATAAAAAATATATAAGTATTTTTCTAATTCAGTATCAAAACCGGCCTCACTATTTATTGAGCAACGTCTGTGTAAAAGGACACGCTAATTGCAATATAATTTCACGGAAAGCACATACGAGTCACAAGACAAGTTATTTAGGATTACTTAAGTGGTGTACATCCTGTCCAGGTCAGGTCGTCAAAATAAATTGAGGTTTACCTTTAACATTACATCGGACTCCAATATACCCTGCTGGACAGTCGCATTTGAACGTAATTCCATCATTTGAACAGGTTCCACCATTGAAACAAGGTGAACTCGCACAGGGAGAGCCTGGACATAAATGAATAGTGAAAATATATGTCTTAGAATATATATAAATACCAATATATAAAATCTAGATCATCATCATACGCCAATTATTATCCCTTATTGATTTTGAAGGACTTAATTACGACTGAAATACTTACTGCAGTGTTCGAATCCTGTTTCGTTTCTCCAGTTAATAGTCACACGACGTGACTTGCATTCTGCAGCATAAGCATCAAATGATTCACACAAACATGCGACAGGATTTTTATCACAAGCACACATATCATATTCACAATTCTGGATATACTCTTCGTCAGTTGCATTAACAGTTGTATTACATAAAGAGAAAGGATATTTAAGAAAAGCTGAACAGTTTATCTTGGCTATTGGTTCTCTCGCAGAATTTGTAATACAGGGATGCTCTACTCTTGTTGCATTTTCACAATTTGGATCGGTCTTCCATGAATTTCCAAAGGTCTCAATGTTTGTTTCCGTTGTATTCAAAGACGTCAAAAAGTCATCACTTTTTATTCCATTATAGGTACCACACAGACCAGATGTTCGGTTGCGGTAACGGCCACGTACTGTAACTCTGACGTTGTATACGTTATCCCAACGCACACTGACACCATAATTACTTGTGACTATCGTTTCTGCACTCGAAGGATTCCAGATAGTTATTCCTTTATAATCAAGCAAAAAATATTTTTAATTAGGTGGATTAATACAGATTTTGTAAGCAGAATTGTGTGGGCAAGCAATTTCTGCAATGAGTCTTGCCACAATATGTTGCGCTGAAATTGCTTCCAATTTTGCAACTAACAACTTTTGAATTGCAGGTTCCAACATAATGTTGCGAAGTCAATCCGTAAATATTTCGCTATGGTTGCGCGACAAGTTGCATCAAAGGTGGTGTAGTGTATTACACCGGGACCGGAAGAACAGGAACTATTAGTGCATGGATGATTATTATGTAATTAGTAAGATTATTATGTAAATAGCTAACTATTATTATGTAAATAGCTAACTATTATTATGTGTGTAACTATTATTGCTAAGATTATCATGTAAATAGCTAACTAGAGTTATATTGCACTGCGAAGATTACTACCTATAGTATTTTGGCTTTATTTAATTACATATATAAAAACTAATTCTTATACTGTATATGTAATTAAATAAAGCCAAAATACTATAGGTAGTAATCTTCGCAGTGCAACACTTGCAGAAATGTGTTGCGTCTGTTACTAAGAAAAAAGTTGTGGTTATTTATACTACTTTATCGTCATACAAAAGAAAGATAAATATAAACCTAAGCAAAACAAAGTACAATTTTCAGTATACAGTAGTTCTAACTTCGAATAAGTTACAAGATAATTATTTCTGCGCATTTTGATATGCGATGGAATGAAATGGCGCGGTATATGCATGTTTGTCAACTTGTATTAGCATGGGAATATAGGGGGAAATAGGGAAGGCCTGGTATTTCATGAGCCTATCAAGATCCGTCGTATATAATTAAACCAAAATGGATCCTTTTCAAAATAGCATGGACTCGAGTGAAAACATAGTGAAAAGTTTCGAGTTGGAATTTTTTTCAGCCAGTTTACCATTTTACTAAACGAGTTTATTATTTAAACGTACAATCTTCAATTCCTTAAATTCATATAGGATATTTTATTAACTGAATTGCACACATTTTGCATGGCTAATTTTGATAGGCTATCGTACAAAATACTACAGAGTTAAGCTTAATTGTTGTGATGGATGTAAAACTGAGGCCTGTACTGGTGTAGGGAATTGCTTCAAATCGCGTTTTTATCGTTTATAATGGAGATGTTATTTCATGAAAATGGCGCTGAAACGTTTAAAATAGCCAAGTATTCATGATCACCCATCATACATTCAAAAGTATTATAAGCAAGGAATTGAAATTATCACAATCTAGAACTAAGATACAAACGTTACCACTAATATGTGAAACGGAAGATGAAACCATTTTTGCCTCGATTATATAAGAGGATAATTTATATCATATTTACAAAAATATTTAATGAAATCTAATTGTGAATAAGCGAGCTCACGTTTCGAACAGGTAGACAAGGAAAGTATGAAAATTCAAGATCCCCATATTAAGACTTTACAAAAGCCACGCTCACATCATAGTATGTAATATGCATGAACAGTTTACCTCCGTAAGTCACTGGAAGCGTGACGGTACTTCCGTTGACAGATACACTTCCTCTTTGAAGGTTAATAACCATCTCGGGAAAGATCACCGATACAGACTTGGTGCACGCTACTTCACCATTTCCACAAGCTTCGTTGACTTGTCTTACTTCAAACCAGTTGTTGACACGGTCTTTAGAAAGCACGTACTCACACTTTCCCATGAAGTCGTATCGTTTCCCATCAAAAGTTTTATAGTGAGGATCACCAGATGCCACACATGTTGCCTCAACTAAACCAAAGTAGATACAAATTATTGTCATCATTATCATCATGAACTCAATATCATCATCATAATTAACATATATTATCACCATCACCATTGTCATCATGACCAATCTGTTACGATTAAAATTACTTGTTAGCAGCAAATTAAATATACTGTACACAAGTTCATATACTTTACCTAGATCTTCACAATTATCTCCATCGTAATCCCCATGGCATACACACTGGTATGTGCTACCAGTCATTACACACATTTCGTTTGGTAAGCAGGACAAGTCATCACAGCTGGATACTAAGGAAATACAATTTGATAAGAGAAAATGAGTTCGAAAATTTATATTCAAACCAAATTGAAACACATCCAGAAGTCGAAGAAATGGAAAAAGTCATATGCCAGACTGTGGGAATAGAACATGCAGATATTGTTTCGGAATGGTTTCGTTATTCAGAGTAGCACCTAAAATAATTTTTGTCTGCATAAATTTGCTGTGCTGTTCCGCATTCATTTTTTGCACAACAGTTTTCTTCGAAAACAACAGTTTTTATCTTCAATCATAAATCCGCTACCATGACCCCTCTAAACGATCACATGCACACCTTCATACCGCATCCCGAGTTTTCTACTCGAATTTTCACTAGTTTAGCACGTCAATAATTTATTATCCAGGTTTTTACTATCTTTAGATATAGTATTTGCAGTTCTATTATTCTATGAACTTCGTCCTCGTACATAAAAAATTGGGCAGAAAGGCCGTGGGAAATATGACGCAAGCTATAAAAAGATAATACATTTCGTATGAAATATGGCATTTTCCTTACTTTCTATGATTCGAGAACATTATTAATTGTTAATTGGTAAGTCATTATTAGTTGTTTGTAATATTCTTCTATTTTGATTCTCTTCGATCAAAACCTTGTTTGGCAGGTCTTATCGGTGAAATTATCCTGCCATCTTTTTGCACAAACCTCACTCCTTCGTCACTTGGTCTTTACTAAAAGACAGCGGTCAGGATAGTTTTGCAGTAAAGACCTCCCTCTTGGTCAATTAGTCCTGGAAGTTTTATCCCATGGCCATTTTTGCCGACCACCGTGCAGGAAATTCCCTGAGCATGACAAATTACGTAACATTTTGCTACTAACATATTATCTGCCAATCAGCTGTTGTCACGTCATGTCACAAGTTGTTTTCTGCCATCATTGTAATACAAACGTATCTAACGAACTAGGGAACAAAACTGGTTCACACTTCTATGGTATTCCAGTGAACCAAGCATAAACATGACCATAAAAAATTGTGAAATATGGATAAATAAAAACAACAAGAAAAAACGTTCTCGTTCTTTTTTGCTTTTTTATATCAATCTCTTATGCCAGAGTTTATTTCGTGCTGTTGTGGTTAAATTTCTATTTCTCATTGGGAATACTGACATTAGTTTGAAGTAGCTCAAAATGAAGTATTAATGGGCGATACCTTCAATTTCGCAACGAGTTCCAGTAAATCCCAGAGGACATTCACATGCAAACATAGTTCCATTATTTGAGCAAATTCCGCCATTGTAGCAAGGCGCACTAACGCACGGGGTACCTATAATAAAAAATAAAGGTATTATTTTAACGAAACCAATAAATTATAAAAAGTTAAAAATAGCATACTTTGTACAATACGTCTGTATTCGGTATCTCACTCTGTTGGAGATATTTTGCATAACTCAGTGGTGTATTTGTTTTTGTTTCCAGTTGGTGTATACAGAAAATGGCGAATATCTTGATTGGAGTACGGGCCTATGGATAAGCCGCGCATTTTGCGGGATAATGAAACAAGTCGGCCAACATCGACCTCAGGCTCGGGAAATTGTTACCAAATGGCGAATTAATTTCGTAACAATGCAATTTAATCGAATAGCTTCAATTTCGTAAGGTCGTGTAATTAGGGAGCAAAAGCAAAAAAACTCCAGCGCCATTGGATAGAACGGCATTTGTGTTTTGATGTGAGAAAACACGCGAGATAACATATTTCAATGTAACATCAATCATAACAATTGAGGAAGCAATAATTCAGAATTTTCTGACCAAGATCCCAGCAGCAATGAAAATAAAAAAAACCAATGGTATTGTACGACAACCCCAGACAAATACTTTCCCCATACAGACCTGCACACATAATGTTTAATCATGATGGTTTAATGTTTAATTATGATGGTTTTTCCGCTCAGTCAACAGCAAGCATAAAGCACGCATGGCACCTCTACGTCGAACTATAATTTACCCTCGACTCGCACAAATATTTTTTTTTAAATAAAAAATTAAATATATATATATATGTTATTTACCGGCTGGGAGGTCCGTATAGAAAAATATTTGCCCGAGGTCTCAAAAATGGGCCGAGGGACATTTTTGAGACCGAGGGCAAATATTTTTCTATACGGACCGACCAAAACGGTAAATAACATATTTATTTTTTTGTTATAAATAATTGTAAGACAAGAAAATCTGCCTTAGCGGTCACTTCCGCTGCCCATATTTGGAAAGAGGCGAACCATATATAGAAAATCACCTGACAAAGGACAAAACTCATTCAGGTCAACTTTTTAATAAACAAGATTGGAAATTCGACAGGTACAGTTGAACAGAGCAAACCAGGACTTAACCAGGACTAATATTCATCATTGATCATGCAAAAGCAAAATTGAAAACATTGTTTGTCTCGTATGATACATGTAATCGGAATCTTGCCTTGTCTTTGTCAACTTCTCACTCGATGTGTCGCCAGAACTAAAGTTGAAGCGAACTTGAAATTGAAAGTATATATCCTTCAAACTTGCCAATTTTTGCTCCGGAAAACAAGTCTGTAATTGCTGTGGTTGTTGATGTTATTGCGATACTGTTAAGCAATTCGGGACGTTTGAAATCTTGCAGTGGTGGACAACTGAAGCTGCTTTGTATTAAAGCTGTAAAAGCATCAAGCCTTTCCGACACTGCCGTCTTTCTCTATTATGGTCATGAAAAACCGACACAAAAGAACATTTCTCATGTTCGTTACTGTAGCACAGAAGCGGTTCCACACATTCATCTCGTAGGTACACTTAACTGTATTTTCAGGCCGTTGTTCTTCAATAAAATTTTGAATTTCGTCCAAGTTATCTTGCACAATGTTGCCACTTCGCTGGGCTTTTTCTTTTTCGTATATAAAATCTTCAACTTTGGGAAAATAAAATTCGCTTTCGCTGTGATAGCTTTCATTGTCACTATATCCTTCTTATTTTGTTTTTACTGGCAGTCTATTGTCTCAAAAGGTAGTAAAAAGCGACGAGTATACGAAATATTAAAAATATATATTTTGTTTTTGTTTTTAAATCCACAGCGGTCCGGTATCGGGGTCCGTATCGTAGGATACCGGACCGCTCGCTAGCCAATCAGAGAGCGCGAATCAGATGGATACCGGACCGCAAAAAAATAAATATATATATTTTTTATTTTAATTTTTTTTTTAATTTTTGTTTTAAAAAAAATGACCCATTTTTAAAAATTGTTTTTAAAAAAAAATCCCCCCTGGAAAAATATTTTATCCTTTAACCTTGTTGACAACATTGTTTTTTGGCGGCACAACATTGCCGCCCCCCCCCCCCCCCTCCCCCTTGTCTACTTGCAAAAGGTTGTCCGTTTTTGCGCGTGTACACCAACATAAAAAACCATATCTGATATAGGGGACATCTAGTAGGAGGTAAATAGATCGACACTTACTGCATTGTTCAAAGCCTGGTTCCATTTTCCATACAATGGACACATCATGAGATTTACATTCAGCAGCATACGCCTTTAGTGACTCACAGAAACATGCTATTGGATTTGTTTCACAAGCACACATATCATATTCACAGTCCTGGATATATCCTTCTTCAGTTGCGTTGACTGTTGCATTACATAAAGAGAAAGGATATCTGAGTAGAGCTGAACAGTTTATTTTGGCAGTTTCATTTCTTTCTGGATATGTGAGACATGGATGTTCAACTTCTGTAGCATTCTCACAGCTTGGGTCAATTTTCCAAGAATTTCCAAAGTTTACCACGTTTGTTATCGTCGTGTTGAATGATGTCAAGAAGTCGTCGCTTTTTTCTCCATTGAATGTACCACACAATCCAGAAGTTTTGTTTAGATAACGACCAAGTATTGTGACACGTACGTTATAGACATTGTTCCACTGAACTTTAACACCATAGTTAGTTACTACTAACGTAGTACCACTTTCTTCAGTAATATTAACATCTATCAAATAAAATGATCGTTAGTATGAGCAAATGCAATCATATTTTCTGTTGTGTAAATTCTTATTTCAAATGAAAGCATATTTTCCTAAATCGTAGCAGTACTAGATTGTCAGTTTACTATCACCTTTTTCTGGAAAGTTTTATCCTAACTGCAAAACAATTTTATCTAAGAGATGAAAAGAACGTTTTCCTAAAGAACATTCATTACTTTAACATTTATATGATGCGTTGAGATTTTATGAAAATAAACTAACATTCAGAAATAACGCATTTGGTGTTACGGGGTTTCGAGTGCAATAGACCCTTTCCATAATTATGTCACGCTTTATGAAAACGATGCTCGTCTGCCAAGTTTTACAATTTCAAATATATAAAACAATTTATATGTTGAAAGAAGGAATCCAGTATTATTGTTAAATTTTGAACAAGATAACTTTTGTTTAGTTTACTAAGTCTCCCGATTACTCTGGAGATATTTCATGAGCTTTTATGGAAGGGAAGGACTTTACAAGAGCCACGAGAGCGACGAGCGCGAAGCGGTACAAGTTTATCGCGTAGGAAACGCATTACTCGGATCTCTTTCAAGCAATTTTCTATTTCCTGCCTTTTACTCCTTTGGGAAATTCCTCATAAAGTAAGTCACACCTTTAATATTTTATTTTACAACTACTGTATAAGTCAAGTTTTTTTACTTTGTAAACTTCTTCTTTTACATTTGAAGAATAAACGAAACAGACATTTTTTAATTTTTTTATATTGCTGCTTTTTCTCAGGTTATCGAAATTACTAAAAGATTGATGAACTGCTGAAATTGAGTAGAAGACTAGAAACATTTACTTTACTTTGGTCGAAAAGTTAGATTTTTACAATCGATTTCGGCAGTTTACAAACTTTTAGTAATTCTGATACGCTTGGGAAAATTAGCAATATAAACAAATGTGTCTGTTTGTTGATATCATTCTTGTCAACGTTGAATTTACAGAGCATAAAACTTGAGCTATGGTACACAGTTGTAACATAACAGATAAAATCTCTGACTTTGCGCCGGTTTCTGGGATGTTGCCCGTGTCAGGGATCCTGTTGAGTCCTTCCCTCCAAGAAAAGCGCCGGAATATCCCCTTAGTAATTCTTAAACAGTAAACTGAATTTTACTTCAAAATTCAGCAGCAGCTCAACATTTCTTGTTCTATCGACATTTAAATTACCGGACTGTATAGAGTGAATTTTTAGTGAACTTCCCAATTTTCCACGATATCACCTAACTCTAGTCGTCTTACGCATTCAGGATCCCCAACCATATTTAGTATTCGTTTTATAGCGTTTCGTTAGTCATAGTTGCGTCTCATCCATCATTAGACCCTTTCCTCATCAACCTTCACCACCAATACCCTCAGTTATGCCATCGGAACCCTTTTCAAGAGGATTCAAAAGGACTCAAGTGGATTCAAAGGGATTCAATCAGGTATTCAAGAGGATTCAAAGGAATTCAATCAGGGATTTGAGAGGATTCAAATTTCAGAGGGATTCAGTCAGGGATTCAAGAGGATTCAATATGATTCAATTGGTAATTTAAGAGGTTGAAGAGTATTCAGTCAGAGATTCAAAAGGATTCAAAAGGATTCAAGGTCAAGCTGATTCATAGGGTTCCATCATGGATTCATGAGGATTCAAAATAACTAAATCAGAGTTTCAAGATAATTCAAGAGAAGTCAGTCAGGGATTCAAGATAATTCAAATGGATTTAATCAGGGATTCAAGGGATTCAAGATGATTCAAGAGGGTTCAATCAGGGATTCAAGTGGATTCAAAAGGATTAAAAATAATTCAAGAGTATTCAAAATGATTGAATCAGAGATTCAAGAGAATTCAAGAGTATTCAATCTGTGATTCAAGAGGATTCAAAATGGGTCAAGATGATTCATATGGTTCAATCAGGGATTCAAGAGGATTCAAAATAATTAAATGAGTTTCAAGATAATTCAAGATAATTCAGTCAGGGTCTCAAGAGAATAAAAAAGGATTCAAAGGGTTCAAGCAGGGATTCAAGATAATTCAAACGGATTCAAAAGAATTCAAGAGGGATTCAGGAGTTTTCAATCAGTGATTCAAGAAGATTCAAAATGATTCACAATGGATCAACAAGATTCACTGGGTTCAATCAGGGATTCAAGTCAAGAGGATTCAAAAGGATTAAATCAGAGTTTCAGGAGGATTCAAGAGAATTCGTTCAATTCAGAGATTCAATGAATTCAATTCAGAGATTCAAGAGGATTCAAGAGATTAAAGAGGATTCCAAAGGTCTAATCAGGGATTCAAGATGATTCAAAATAATATTGAAAAGGATTAAATCAGAAATTCAAAAGCATTCAAGAAAACTCACGTGGATTCAAAATAATTCAATCGGTGATTTAAGAGGATTCAAAGGAATTCATTCAGGGATTCAAAGGGATTCAAATTTCAAAGGGATTCAGTCAGGAATTCAGGAGGATTCGAATAGACTCAAGAGGATTTAAGAGGATTCAGTCAGGCATTCAAGAGAATTCAAAAGCACTCAAAAGGTTCAATCAGGGATTCAAGAGGACTCAAAATGATTGAATAGAATTCAAGAGGATTCAAATTGATTCAATCAGAGATTGAAGAGGATTCAGGTGTATTCAATCAGTGATTCAAGAGGATTCAAAAGGATTCAAAATGGATCAAGAATACTCACGTGGATTTAAGGGGGTTCAATCAGGGATTCAAGAGGATTCAAAGCGATTCAAGCAGGGATTCAAGAGGATTCAAAGGTATTCAATCCGGGAATCAAAAGCATTCAAATTTCAAAGGGATACAGTCAGGAATTCAAGAGGATTCGAATAGACTCCAGAGGAGTCAAGAGGATTCTTAGCTATTGGCGTTGCCTGACCGTTTCGGGTAGACTAGAACATGTTCGAGTGGTGCTGATGAACTATGAACAACACTTGACCTCGTATTGACCAGTCATAAATAGACCTCTGATCACGTCTATCACACTAGGCCCAGTCTCCCTGGGTCACATCTAGTATATATATACAACACAAAAAGTTCGCCGCTAACTGTATTTATTGCATAAATATATTTAAACATGTGTTGATTATTTATAAAAACCATAACTGACAACCATATCTGACATATTCGTAATACTTTAATTCGTCCTAAATCATGGGGCATGATGCACCGTATGTGTATGCCTACTTGTCCTGCAATTATTGTTTAATGGATTCAAACAATGTGCGTATATACATACGTACGCGTTTGTTATAAGAGTAAGTGAAATCGTACCAAAAGAAAAATTCGGATGGAATGACTAATCAGGTTAAGGATTAGAGATGGTGCAGGTGAATAGGTAAGGGAACCATGAGAGATGGTGAGGATAAAACGAATACTAATTAGGTTAGGCGTCGTGAAAATGTAAGAGGACTAGGGTTTGGTGACCAAATTAAAAATTGGGAAGCTCGTTAAAAATTCACGATCAATATTCACGCTATAAGGGGTATCTCTAATCATTTATTCAGATTAGAATAATAAAAATTACCTCCATAATTAACCGGCAAGTTAACGATAGTTCCATTGATAATGACACTTCCTCTGTTTAATTTAATGTTCCATCTTGGGAAAATAACTGAGACAGACTTGGTACAAGTTACTTGACCATTTCCACAAGCTTCGTTGGTTTGCCTTACTTCAAACGAGTTGTTGACACGGTCTTTAGCGAGAACGTACTCACACTTTCCCATGAAGTCGTACTTTCTTCCATCGAATGTTGTGTAGTGAGGATCACCAGATGCTTTACATGTTGCTTCAACTGAAAAAAAGAGCAGAAATCTCAACAAATAGTAAATATCTGCTTGAACTAAGCAATTATAACATAGGTCAGTGAAGCAAGGATAATTATGCCGGAAAGACCTACCACTCGGTCAATAAGTGTTTAATATCAGTAAAATCAAAGGAACATTCCTAGCAGCATCAGAGACTGGCCCATTTTTGCAGACAGGAGGTATAGAACTTTAGTAGATATTAGGAAATAATCAAGTTCCATGTAAATAACATCTACGTCTATAAGTTTCCCGTTCGGTTGCATTGCTATCACTGGGATCATATCATTTTATGTTACAGAGTCATCGCCATACATATATATATACAGTATATATATATATATATATATATATATATATATATATATATATATATATATATATATATATATATATATATATATATATATATATATATATATATATATATATATATATATATATATATATATATATATATATATATATATATATATATATATATATATATATATATATATATATATATATATATACAGTATATAATTATATATATATATATATATATATATATATATATATATATATATATATATATATATATATATATATATATATATATATATATATATATATATATATATATCGGCAACGGCTTCCGTAGCTCAGTGGTCAGAGCACTGCACTAGCAATCGCAGGTTCAATTCCTACCGGAACGCCGCTAAGTTGCATTTTTCGCAACTGGTCCCGGTTTGGTCTTAAAATGTATGTATTCCAACACTCGAAATTTTCCTTCACCACAAATCCTTTCACTATATCAAATACATATATGGAAAAAGTGTCTGCCCGATCCGGGAATCGAACCCTGGTCTCAGAATCAACGTTTCGGCGCTCTAACCTTTGAGCTATTGAGACACGGTCAGAACAGTCAGTGATTTCTCCATATACATATTAATTTCGACTGTGTCTCAATAGCTCAAAGGTCAGAGCGCCGAAATGTTGATTCGGAGACCTTGAGTTGATTTTGATTCGTATTTTAACTCGGCTTACGCAACTCCTACGCATATATATATATATATATATATATATATATATATATATATATATATATATATATATATATATATATATATATATATAATATATATATATATATATATATATATATATATATATATATATATATATATATATATACATATATATATATATATATATATATATATATATATATATATATATATATATATATATATATATATATATATATATATATATATATATATATATATATATATATATATATATATATATATATATATATATATATATATATATATATATATATATATATATATATATATATGCGTAGGAGTTGCGTAAGCCGAGTTAAAATACGAATCAAAATCAACTCAATGTTGGAGTATGTGCTCTAATACGGAATAGGGATGGAACTGTTCAAGTGAAGATCTCCTTAGAGTGAAATAGCCTACGCTTCCAATGTCAGATTCCTTATGTCCATAATTTTTGAACTACATAAGAATTTAAGAATTTAAGTATAAACATAAGCAAATGAATTTTTGCCTAATGAGCATTCATTAGGGACAAAAATGAATTGAGCTCATGAGAGATGACTTACCACGTTTACTGCAATCAGCTCCAGTGTAATCACTCTGACATACACAGCGAAACGTGTTATCAACTTCGACGCACTCTTGCTTATCTCCACATCTTAAAACACTGCAGTTAAGAGCTAGAAGACAAATGATAGCAATACAATACTTGAATCGTTAGATAAGTTTAATATATGTTTAAATATAATATATTTAACAAATAGATGCCATTTTTTAACAAATAGATTCCATTTTACAGTTGTCAGTTCAGTTATAGATGCAGAGATGACGTCAGAACGTTGTAATGACAAAAAGTGGCCCATGAGACGATAGTCGAATGGGCCACTGATGTTTTTACCACGTTCTGACGTCTGCTGTGCATATATAACTGAAGAGACAACGGGAAAATGGAATCTATTTGTTTTATACAATAAAAATTGAAGGCAAACCGTTCAAAATGCTTATTGAAGCTCTTGGGGGATTTCCGGGGAATGGGAAAAGACTAAAGCAGTCGGCTGACGTGATCTGGCGTGAGCTGACGTGAGCCGTGCGTCTGTACTCTAATAGATCATGGCTAACAAGCAACGAGAGTGCGCATAGTGGCCGCTTAATAGGGGATGGCGCTTAATAGGAATTTGTCAGAATTAGCACGAATATTTGTACAGTATAAACCTTTCAGTATAAAAATACTGTTATCACTAGGGTTGTCTACCTAGCCTACTGTAAATATTCATTGAGAAGGCTACCCTGAAAGGTAAATTCTCAAGGATAAAAAGATGTTGTTTACAAAACGCATTATTAAAATTACCAACACTGAAAATTCTCGTGAAAATACTGCATCGTTTATAAATCATAGCACTCCTCTCAGGAAGATATTGTGATAAGGTCTCAACTTAACATGAATCAAGTCGATACATGTTTACATAAAAAGGAAAACGGCAGTTTCTGTAACTGTCGGACGCAAAGGGCATTACTTTTAAAAGTCCTACATATGCCTCTGTTGCTTGGATCACGAAGCTTCAACGCATAAATTATATCGTTTGTTTTGCATAGGACAATGCGAGTTCCTGGTGCCCATGAAACTGCGCAAAGCTCATAGCAACTTCTCCCCTAGTTGCATTGCCTCTGACAGAGAGATAGCTGGTTGTTCGATTTCTTTGTCAAAATCATCATCTTCTGGCTTCTTTGTCAAAATCATCAACTTCGACATCGTCACCAAGCAGTTCTGCTCGTGCTGCCTCCCTCCAGTTTGGTTCTCCCGAAACAGACTCCAACGTCGTTTTCATCGACGATGAAATTTTCAGCGGAGCAAGGCACGTCAATGCGATTCATATGGATTTTAGACCTAACAGCTCTTCTTCCACAAACGTGACGTCTTCTATTTTTTATTCCTATGTGTCCTCTGTCATCACGCTTTTATACATACACTGCGAGTATTAAATTTTGGTGGGCGCTTAATAATTATATTTTCATGTGTAAAAATATGAGATCACGATATACCAATATGTCTAAAAATATAGCTATATGCATGAAATAAACTTTAAGTATATATATATATATATATATATATATATATATATATATATATATATATATATATAATATATATATATATATATATATATATATATATATATATATATATATATATATATATATATATATATATATATATATATATATAAATATATATATATTAAAATATATAGTAGTCGCTAGTATACCTTCACAACTAACACCATTTCCAGTGAAACCAGCATTACATGTACATGTGTAAGAATTACCAGTATTTGTGCAGGATGAGTTTTGATGACATAGTCCTTGAGAACACTCATCAATGTCTGGAGAATATAAAATTAATGAAACATCAGGATATACAATATTGATCAATATATCAAGAGAGCGATAGAAATTTACACTGGGCATTTTCAAGTTGAAATGACGTAATTCACAGTCCTGCAATATGAGACTGGCAAGGAATTTTCTATTTTAAAATAGAAACTCTGCTGTCAGCTATTCAGAACAAAACATGTCAACATTTTATTTTAATAAAATTCTATGGAAAAACGGAAAATGTTTTCAATGTATTAACCATTCACAATGCTTAAAAGGCTGACGGAGTCTTTATTACAGAATTTGTAAACCCTTATTTTGTTCACCACAATGACTATTTTGTCATTAACGATCCCAAATCATCAAGCATTAGAAAAGGTTCACAATTATTATGTTATCATACCTTCACAATAAGTGCCATTTCCTGTAAATCCGCCACTGCATATACACGAGAAGCTACCAGGTGAGTTAAAGCAAGCTGAATCTGCATGACAGCTCGCTCCAACACAACATTCATCAACATCTATAAACAAATATAAAAAATACAGAAAATATAGCATAGGTACAATCGATCGACAGGGAGAAAATCAAAGAATCCAGATAAAATGTTGAACCTCATTCCCCATCCCTCTTTCACCCTTCTTTCTCTCCCGTCTTCCCGGAACTTTGTTAATAAATATTTCAGCTGGTTATTTATACATAATATGGTACACTTCTTAAAGTACGTACCAAAACCAGCTACAATATCGCTTGCACTTGCAAGTGTTGCGATGCTCTCAATTTTTTCCAGTGAACTCTTCTTATACTTATTGATGAGGTTGTTATCTGTATCCAGTACAAACAAATGTAGTATGTCTTGTGTAAGTTTGATTACACCTGGGTAACTTATGTTTAAATAAGTTGTCGAACCACCATACGAGGATCTCATAACTTTGTGTAGGTTGTCTTCGAACTTGTCCCAGTAGACATTCTGATTCTCTTCATCTACCGAGAGAGTCTGTGGTGCTCCTCCACCATTATATAATGGATAAATCCCAGAAGTTGCAATGTTGTAACGAATAAGCCCAGGAATTGAGGTCTTGACCACAACAAGATACCTTTGGATATGTGAAGGAAAAGGAACAGAATTAGTCTTGCTGGAACAGGTTTTACGCTCATAACTCATTTTCCATGAATAAATACTATTTGTCCTGCAGGTTTTTATACCAAATTAATTCGGATGAATAGGACTTCTACAATTATAATAGTTATATGATAATTAGGAAGGCTTTGAATATCCTAAAATTACCTGATCGCAGAATATAACCTTAACCATTATTGTGAAACATAAAAATCACTATCATGATTGTCGTCGTGGCAATAATCACTATTAGCATATACCAAAACAGTGGATAGATTAGTGCTTTTCGCGCAATCTGATTGGTTCCTCTAGCTCGGGATATCCTGCATTAGTATCAACCAACTAGCGGTCTATTACAAATTCGGCATTCAGATTGGCTGAGCTACTCACTGTCTATTGGTGATAGACCATGAGTAGAGTTATCCAATCACAAACCTTCTTATGTTGGAATATTCCTATCCTGACGAATCAGAAGCCACGACATAGTCACGCTGCACGGCAAACCCTGAAATCTAGTCCAAACATGGCGCCCGCTAAAATGTATATACGAGTGATGAAAGCATGAAAACATTGGCCCGAAAGTAATGGAAAATTGTTCAGTTTGACATTTTCGAATAAGAAAATGAATTCGCTTATGCCTATGGAGTATATCTACACCAAATATGAAGCAAAGTAACTACAATCTCGTTTTTTGTGAGCAATTGTTTATCATGTACCATCGAGCAACTCTACATTTTGAATGGGGAGACTTCTACAAACAAAAAGGTAAAACTATCTGAAAAGTTGGAACAATGTTCGATAAGACTTTTCTACGTTAAAGAAAGGTTGTTTATGGTTGATACTAAAACAATTAGACAACTCGCCCTCGTTGTCTATGAGCAGATAGTCATTGACTATCTGCTCTTAGTAGAAACTGACCATGGTCTATTACAAATGCTGCATTCTGATTGGCTACTCAACCGTTGTCTATTCGTGATAGACAACGTTTGGGAAACGCGCTCAAAACAATGGCAGAAAACTCTCGTTTTGGGGAGGTTTCGGATGAGTTTTTGGATAATTTTTTAGAGAATGCATGATTTGTAATAGTCCACTAATTTGTTTCTACTAAAACAATTAGACAACTCGTCCTCGTTGTCTATGAGCGAATAGTCAACTCAGGCTTCGCCTTCGTTGACTATTCGCTCATAGACAACGCGGACTCGTTGTCTAATTGTTAAATAGACAACTCGTTCTCGTTGTCTAATTGTTAACTATTCACTGTTTCGCAAAACAAGATGGTGTCCTTCTCTTGAACGACGTTTCTTTTTATATAATACAAGAAATTGGCAAAAGGAGGAAGGTAGAAAACAATTACTGTATGTAGGAAAATTATTTTACGTAATATTTATGAAAAATAAGTTTCAAAGAGAGAATAGAAAGTGCTCAAAAATCCGCAGAACAACGAAATAAATGTGCTCCAAAAAGAAACTCGATTGAACGAACTGACTGTTGTCAGTTCATATATCGATATTTTCAGTTCATATATCGATATTCTCCTTTATATAGTTTATGAGACAATTTGAATTGCCTTTAATATAGAATTTAATAACATTAAAAATAATTTCAGTTACAACAAAAACCAAGCAAAACTTAAAGAATTAGTACGCCACAGTATCGGCCGTAAAGACTATCGCGATACACTGCCCAAGAAACTGGCGAGTAATGAACTGAATACTAAACAAATGACCTGGTTATGACCTGGGAAACATACAGCCGATTTTATAACAGTAAACTAAACACCCACAGAAATTATTTATAAATTAAAGGAAATTCAACGACTAAACACATGAAACATTGACATTGCACTGACCGAAATAAAAACGCTTATATAACTCATCTTTTGCAAAGAACAACTCGTTTACTAACCCAGAATTCATTAGCTATTATTTGTCCTAAGGTTTTCCCATTTACAGTATTAAAATATTTAAATATTTGAGCTAAAATCCAATGGTCTTTTGACTTACTTTGATCCAACTTCGAAACGAGCTTCATTGCAAAAGGTTTTCAAACCTGTCAGCTTGTCAAAACTGATAAACAACTCCATATATGGAGTTGCCACCTTGGGAGAATTTAGTTTTGCCTTGCGGCTTGCGTTTCTCAATAATTCCTGGCTAAATTATAATGAAACTAACCGAAATTTACCTCATTTTTATCAATTTGTTTTGGTATATGCTAAAACAATTATTCACCTCAGTGTCAGTGAATAGTGGTGGATATTTACCTCGATGCTTCCAGTCTCTGTAAATATCCACCACTATTCACTTCCACTTCAGTGAATAATTGTTAATTATTTCATGATTGAGTCGGATTTCTTTGATGTACCGCGGGCAGTATATAGCATATACTGCCCTATGAATACTAATTAGATAAGAAATGAAGAAAAAACTAGGAAAATCTTTGTCCAAAAGGTGGGAAAATGGACAAAACTTTGTTAGAAAACCGCCTCAATCATGAAATAAGTAATAGATAAACAGCGAGAACGAGGGATTTATGCGGCGTACAGCCCCGAGGACGGGTAGCGTCCGAGGGCTGTATATCGCATAAATCCCGACGTTGGAGGTGTTTATCTGAATTATTATTACATTGAGGAGGTTTCCAACAATGTTTTGTCGATTTTGTCCACTTTGGACAAAGATTTTCCTAGTTTTTTCTTCGTTTCTTATCTTATTAGCATTCATGGGGATGTATGCTTACAATAAATATTCAGTGATGGTGATCACTTTGCGATGCATGCATAACCGAATATTAATTATATTTTAATTTTGATCGGATTAAGTAATAATTACAAAAAATGTTCCAAAAATGGAGTATCAGCATTATAATTAATCGCCACCTCTGTACTGCATGAATTAACAGCCGGTTCTTCAAAGCAAATAGGCAAATTAGTCCGTATAACCTTATAAAGCTCGACAATTACTGAAAGAAGACACCATATAGTATGTATGCTACCATAAGTACGAATATAAAAAAAATTACCCATTTCTTGTATCCACATAAATATCTTTCAAACCCGAACTAGATACCAAGTCTTGGACCACTATATCCTGCCCACTTGTTATGTTTACATAATGGGTCTGATCTGTCAGATGATGGATGTAGTAGAGCACGTTTTGTTCACCAGCGACTGTAAAACGTCGAACGTCTTTCAGGAGAATGACATTTTGCACGTCCGAGCCGTCTAAATTGGCACTAAATATCGTTCCCAAATCGCTCGAGTTGTAGAAGTACAAACGGCGAGAATGTTTGTCATATGCCAACAGAGAGTCCGACGAATCGGCATATTTCTCCTTTGTTGTAACATTTTCGATTTTTGTGTAAGACGTTATTTGTGATGAAATACTGTAGAACAAAATTGATATTTGACAGACATCTGCAAAAATAAGAACAAATAATATACGATTATTTCCAAAAGCTTTATACAATTTACAGGCTAAAAACGCGATTTAAAAATGGCGGCTTGTTGATTTGTCAATATTACGGACGAAGAAATTAATAAAATTAAAGAAAATACTATTAAAAACTGCAAGTAAAGAGTTAGTTTAACTTTTTCAAGGGAATATTTAAGTATTTCTCTAATTCAGTAGCAAAAACCGGTTTCGCTGTTCATTGAGGCATGACCTCCAGACATAACAAATAAAAAATTAAAATGCTTTCTCTGATTCTGTTTAAAAAAAGACACACATTGTAACATATTTTCACGGAAATCACATACAAATCACAAAATAAGTTATTAAAGATTATTTAAGTAGTGTACATCGAAACTTTCCAGAGCAGGACATCAAAATAAATTCAGGTTTACCTTTAACATTACATCGGTCTCCAATATACCCTGCTGGACAGTCGCATTTGAACATAATTCCATCATTTGTACAGGTTCCACCATTGAAGCAAGGCGAACTCGCACAGGGAGAGCCTGAGTATGAATGAATGGTGAAAATATATATATTAGGCAAGTAAATGCGTCCAAAACTAAAATCCTAAGAGACAAAACAAGTATCCCATACAAAAGTATTCATGTTATGCCATTGCAACCAACGTTTTCGATTTCAAACTTATTTGTACTGTAAAAGGTATTGTATTGTAAAAGTTATCGACCTTACAACATACGTATAGCCCATAAACCTATGACTACTTTGCGACATATACCAACTAATGTGACAAAGAACAGCCTCACGAAAGACAGGGTGCAGTTTACAAGATCAAATGCCCCGACTGCCAGGACACTTATATTGCTGAAACCGGTAGAAACCTAAAAATCAGACTAGCTGAACACAAACGAGCTACTACAAACGGGGACACGACTAATCACATGGCTGAACATCATGTACAAACAAAACACGATATTGACTGGGACTCGGCTGAATGTATCGCATTTAACACAAAATACAAACAGCGACTTACGTTAGAAAGTTGATATACCAACTTGGAACATAAACTACTTAACATACAGACACCATGCAAAAGACTTCTTCGTGCGCACCAACAAATAATAGACCTCCCAACAAACAATAAACCCACGCTTAACGCATGACGCAACACCCACTCACATTGATAATGACACAAACAACCGATGACAAACAATATTTTCCAAAGCTTAACGCATAACGCAACACCCACTCAAACTAATTATGACACAAACAAACGATGACGTAATGAACCAGACGTATATATATAGGCGAAGATGACCTCCGCTGAGGCCGTCGAAACATCAGTCACAAACAATAGTCACTTTATCAAGACTACAACAACCTGGACGATCAACTTCACACATCTAATGATACTCCTAGTGTAGGTTCAAATCATTTACTTCATTTACTTTAAAAGTTGTCTGATTCTAAAAATATTGTTTTAATGTCCGGTTAATACTCCCATTAGAAACTCGCTACAATGGTCGATTCTGCGCATTCTAGATCATCATCAAACGCATTCTTATCCCTTATTGAATTTGAATGACTGAAATACTTACCGCAGTATTCAAATCCTGTTTCGTTTCTCCAGTTAATAGTCACACCACGTGACTTGCATTCTGCAGCATAAGCATCAAATGACTCACACAAACATGCGACGGGATTTTTATCACAAGCGCACATATCATATTCACAATTCTGGATATACTCTTCGTCAGTTGCATTAACAGTTGTATTACATAAAGAAAAAGGATATTTAAGCAATGCTGAACAGTTGATCTTGGCTATTGGTTCTCTCTCAAAATTTGTAATGCATGGATGCTCTACTCTTGTTGCATTTTCACAATTTGGATCAGTCTTCCATGAATTTCCAAAGGTTTCAATATTTGTTTCCGTTGTATTGAAAGACGTCAAGAAGTCATCGCTTTTTATTCCATTATATGTACCACACAGACCAGATGTTCGGTTGCGGTAACGGCCACGCACTTTGACTCTGACGTTGTACACGTTATTCCAACGCACACTGACACCATAATTACTTGTGACTAACGTTTCTGCACTCGACGGATTCCAGATACTTATTCCTTTATAATCAAGTAAAATTTTTTTTAATTAAGGTGGATTAATACAGATTTTTTTAAGCAGATTTGTGCAGGCAAGCAATTTCTGCAACGTGTCTTGCTACAATATGTTGTGCTGAAATTGTTTCCAATTTTGCAACTAACATCTTTTTTGTTGCAGGTTTCAACATAATATTGCGAAAGATAGAAGTCAATCCATAAACATTTCGCCATGGTTGCGCGACAAGTTGCATCAAATGTAGCAATGCGTGCAATTGGTTATTATTTTGTACTACTTTATCGTCATACAAAAACAAAGTACAATTTTCAGTATTAAATAGTTCTAACTTCCGAATTAGTTACAATATAATTATTTCAGTGCATTTCGATATGTGGTGGAATGAAATGGCGCGGTATTTGCATGTTTCTCAACTTGCAGTAGCATGGGAATATGGGGGAAAACAGGGGAAAGGTCTGATAGTTCAACCTATCAAAACCCATCGTGTTTTTTAAATCAAAGTGGATCATTTTCATAATAGCATGGACTCGAGAGGAAACATAGTCAATAGTTACGACTGTCATTTTTCTGCCAAAGTATAGAAGAGGCCTTTTTAAATTAATTGTTTACAAAGTTTCGTAGAATTTAAGCTATATTTTATAAAACACACAATGCGTTTAAACCGATGATTTTCATAGGATATTTTATTAACTGAATTGCACACATTTTGCATGGGTAATTTTGATCAAAACGATAAAAACCCGGGCATGTCTACATTTCAAGTAATTACCTACACCAGCACAGGCCGCAGTGTTACATCCATCACAACAATTAAGCTTAACTCTGTATTTTTGAAGACAGCCTATGGATATGTTGTGTCACGAAAACAGCGTTGCAACGTTTTTTAAAATAGAAAATTCTTCATGATCACACATCATATATTGAAACGTAAAGCAAGTAATTTAAATTACCACAATCTAGAACGAAGATACAGATATTACCATTAATATCTTAAAATAATAGGAAAATGTATATGATATCTACAAATATATTTAATGACATCTAATTTTTAATAATCCAGCCCACGTTTTGGATCCCCATATTCAGACTTTACAACAGCCACGCTCACAAGATATTAATATGTAATATGTATTGACAGTTTACATACCTCCGTAAGTCACTGGAAGCGTGACGATACTTCCGTTGACAGATACACTTCCTCTTTGAAGGTTAATAACCATCTCGGGAAAGATCACCGATACAGACTTGGTGCACGCTAATTCACCATTTCCACAAGCTTCGTTGACTTGTCTTACTTCAAACCAATTGTTGACACGGTCTTTAGCAAGCACGTACTCACACTTCCCCATGAAGTCATACCGTTTTCCATCAAACGTTGTATAGTGAGGATCACCAGATGCCACACATGTTGCCTCAACTAAACCAAAGTAGATACAAATCATCGTCATCATTATCATCATGGACTAAACATTATTATTATTATCATTATCATATATTATCTTCATTACCATTGTCATTATGATTAATAACATCATCAAAATCATTTCAATCAGTTTTCTATTAAAAAGACTTGTCAAAATAAAATTAAATATACTGTACACTAGTTCCTATACTTTACCTAGATCTTCACAATTATCTCCTTCGTAATCCCAATTACATACACACTGGTATGCGCTACCAGCCATTTCACACATTTCGTTTGGTAAACAGGACAAGTCATCACAGCTGGATACTAAAAAACAAAATAATTTAAGAGAGAATGTGACCACATTGCCATCGACTGTTTTCTTAATAAAAACAGCTTCCTAATGCTTCCTATTTTTTATCAATTAAATACATTATTCTAGATTTCAATTTATAAAGGTCTTATCTATAGAGGGGCGAAAATCCTCAATTCTGATTCTTCTATGATAAAGGTTCTTGATGGATGGTTTATACTGTTATTTATTTATTACTTATTCACAAATAAACAGTTTCGCTGCTCAATAAATCAACAACAGACTAAAGCAAAGTGTGTCATATATTTTCTGATTTATCAAAGGAAACTATAAATATGTCATCGTCATATCGACATTTTTCTGTAGTTTATCAGTCTGAGTAAGCTTCCTCATGAAATATTACTAAAGATAAATACTACCCCAGAAGTGAAATTGTTCTGCATTAGTTTTTGGCACAACTGTTTTCTTTGGATGCGTGGGGTGACTAATCTGCTACCATGATCCCTCTATACGATCACATGAACATTCAAACATCATTCTCGTTCCTTATTGGTCAATATACTCCAGTTAATTCACAATATCCGGCAGCTATGGCGTCATTTCCGTCGAATAATGTGAATTATTAACAAATATTTGTTGACGCTAATGACGTCACTATGTCAAAGCGTGAAAATGACAAAATAACAAAATGGCTTGCTGTAAATTTGCCTCTGTTGACGAAGACAATAGTGGCGATAAAGACAACAATGACGACAACGATGAAGACAGCAGTGACGACATGTATAATAAAACAATTATTGGATGCATGAGTCGTATATGAGTTCATAGCCAACGAGGCGTGAAGCTCAGAGTTTGCTATTAGTCATCTATTACAAATTCGGCATTATGATTGGCTGAGCTACTCGTGGTCTATTGGTAGCATTATCCAATCACAAACCTTCTTATAACTGGAATATTCGTATCCTGACCAATCAGAAGCCACGACATCTGAAATCTAGGCCAAACATGGCGTCCGCTAAAATTTATATACGAGTGATGAAATCATTAAAACATTGTCACGGAAGTAATGGAAAATTGTTCAGTTTGACATTTTCGAATAAGAAAATTAATTCGCTTATGCCTATGGAGTATATTTACACCAAATTTGAAAAAAAGTAAATACAATCTCGTTTTTTGTGTGCGATTGTTTATCAAGCTACTCTGCATTTTGGGGAGACTGCTACGAACAAAAAAAGTGAAACTAACTTAAAATTTGGAACAATGTTTGATAAGACTGTTTTTACGTTAAATAAAGGTTGTTTATGGTTGATTCTAACTCATTGACTATATGCTCATAGACAACTCGCCCTCGTTGTCTAATTGTTAAATATAAGACGAGAACGAATGGTATAATTGTTTTATTATATAGCCAAACATTATTGCACACAACACTTATGCAAGAGTTTCTTTCATGATATTGTGGTCGAACTTCTGTTTTATCTAAATAATGATACAGTTTTCTCATTAGTTTTGTTGTTGTTGTACCTGACTCGCGCAACCATTAGAAGTAGCTTCATTGCAATTCCGTCAAAAGGAAGTATTAATGGACGTTACCTTCAATTTCGCAACGAGCTCCAATAAATCCCAGAGGACATTCACAAACAAACAGAGTCCCATTATTTGAGCATGTTCCGCCATTGTAGCAAGGCGCACTAACGCACGGGGTACCTATGATAAAAAATAAAGTTATTATTTTAATAAAACCAGCAAATTAAAAATCTCCTGTAATAGTCCATATCACGATTATGCGTCTGTATTCGGGTTTTCGTTCTGTTGGAGAGCTTTTTTATATGTATATTTTATTGTTTCCCGTTGATGTACAGAAAATGTTGGATGTGTTGATTGACCATTGGCGTAGGGGTATATGGGATGCAGCCCCTCATATAGAATAAGTGGGACAGCAGCGACCTGAGACTATTGTAAAATTGTTAAACCGGTTTTCCACCAAGCACATTTGTTCGCGCAAGGCTCCATTTCTATTGTCAAAAATTAATAGAATTAGTTCCAGTGTAGTTTGATTGATTGATTACTATATTTAATGAGGGTAGACACCAAGCTAACACAAAGGTTAATAAGGGTGGCCCTCAAAATATATAACATTTACAGCATAAATAGATAGAATAAATTAATATACTATATTACATGAACTACTAAAAAAATATTGAAGTGAATCTGTTACATATTTTTTAAAGCTACTTAATGTAGAAGTTTTAATGCCAGTTGGTAAGATATTCCAGGTCTTGACTCCACGGTAACTGAAAGATCTTTGACCAGTTTTTGTAGACAGTTTAGGTATTCTCAAGTTACTGTTCGCTGCGTGTCTAGTATTTACTAAATGTAGTGCTCATAAGACAATAAAAATATCGGTTCACATGAACGAATTCGCCTAGTAGAAAACCAGCTTTATCAAATCCAAATTCATTTGGTAACCTTGTAATTCAATCGGTTAGCTTCAATTTCGTAAGGCCGTCTAAGTACTGGGGTGCTAAATTAATACTCCAGCGCCTTGCATAGAACGGTATTTGTGTTTTGATGTGAGAAAACACGCGAACTAACATACTTCAACAGAAATCTGACGATGGTCTTTTCATTCCAATCGATCCAAAACTGCTGCGGAGGCAATAATTCAGAATATTCTGGCCAAGATCTCAGCAGCGATAAAAATAAATCCACTAACAGTATTGTACGACAAACTCAGACAAATACTTTCCCCGTGCAGACCTCGACTAAAGTAATTAATTGCGATGGATTCTTACGCTCAGTCAACAGCTAGAATCAATACAGAGCACGTTTTCCATTTAGGCCGAACTCTAATTTCCCCACAACTCGCAAAAATTATGGATTATTTAATATTAGCATTTGGACACAAATTGTTGACCCAATTGTGATGAATCAATCAAATATCTAAGCCAAAATTCCTTTAAAAAGAATCTCAAAGAACAGCTAATTGGCCTATATTAGCTCAATTTTACTGTATATCTGACAAAATTGAGATCTCATGCAGCGTAGCGTATATATTTTCTGTAGCGTATAGAGTATGTAGCGTATATGTTTTCTGTTGAGTATGAGTATGAGTTATTTTGAGTCGATCACGCAGGATAAGGTTGCCCTATTTATCCGAGCCAGAGGCTCATGTTGTAAGCGCTCGACTATTCAGTTTATCACTCTTAGGTGAACGGAAAACCCAACTGATAGGGATTCCGAGGGCCTACGATTTAAGGTCGTTTTCCGAGAACATGTTTACCGAGAACATGGTTGAACATGTGATATTTCTTGTGTCAATTGTTAGTGTCTTGTTTTGACTATGTTTTGTATGAGTAAGCCGTCAGCTGACAATTTTGTATTAATTTTAATCACATTTAAGTTAATTCCTCAGTGATTCTTTCTGAAATGAATATTTGCAGAAACTTCCCAGTCTCAGTATGGTGACGTCATTGTGGCCAATTTACGAGTTGAGTAAAAACCGCATTGCACAACTTTTTCTTGAACCTTTTGACAAAGATTATTATTTTATTTTTTGCAACTAATAATTTTATACAAGAAAACATAGTATTTTACGGAAAAAACAGCTAACAGGGTTTATTATGATCAAAGAACGGTCGTTTTCCACATTATTTGACATGTTATTTGAAGAAACATTCATAAAAAATGTAAAATATTGTAAGTTGTAGAAATTATTTTTCTCTAAGTTTCTCTTATAACACATGAAAGTGGTAGAAGAAAATAATTATTATTCTTTAAGAACTATAGCCTTAAACCGACATTATCAAGTAGTTTAAAAATCTACTTGCACAGAGCCCTAGCTAGAGTTGTGTAACTGTTCTCGGAAAAAAATTGATTTAGTCCCGTAGTAACTCTTCCCTACCAGTACATAAGCGGCCATTGTTAGATTTGGCACTAAATTGTCCTAAAATGGTGGGAATATTTTGAAAGTGTTGCATAATGGCCATAAAACACTGATTATTGGATGTGCGCACTAAATGTGCGCAATGCAAAACTTAGGAATCACCTTAATGGCCACCTGTCTATATATATAGTTGGCCTATCTGGCCTTAACTTTTCTATTTGTAATTTCTTCTTTGCTTGTACGTTTCAGTGCTAATAAAGATTGTTGTTGTTGTTGTTAATACATAATACTGGAGAAACAATGTTGAAAGTAATTCAACAAACGAATCTTAAATTCGATTCGAGTACACAGCTAAACGTAGCATAAGTTTTACAGCATGTTGGCTGAACAAACAACTAAGTTTATACTTGGATATCCAAAAGAGAAAAGCTATAAGCAGAGGTTGATAACCCTATCAATCTTGCCGTTGGAATATAGGAGAGAGATTGCTGATCTTATTCAACTTTTCAAATCCAAAACTGGACAATCTGTCATCAATTGTTCAGAAAACCTTCAACAAGTTCCAACGAACAGATACAATACTCGGAATTTTGAACCCAACAATTATCGAGTTAACCATACGAAACAAGATTATATGAAATATTCGTACTTTAACAGGGTAGTCTTACTATGGAATAAGTTACCCAAGGACTATAAAATTATTACCAGCTTAAGTTTTTTTAAAAATAATTTACTTAAACTTTATAAGCAGAAACTAGAAACTGATTATGTCATTCCTGGCATAAGTTAGATTTTTTTTTTGATTTTTTCTTTCTATTTATTTACTAAATAGTTTTATATTTAATTTTTTATATATAGGAGGTACTGTAGATATCAATTGGGACAATCAGTCCTGTTTCTTCCGCCTGTCGTTTTGTGTTTTTTTATTTATGTATATTTTTATTTATATATATTTATTTATGTATATTTTTGCAAGCGACAAATTTATTAAATCAAATTAAATCAAATCAACAATGCTGCAACGAACACTCATTGACGAACCAAAAACGGTTGCCCACGGTTGATGGAACAACAAAAGACAATATTGAAAGGAAAAGCATGTTCGCTCTTGTTATCATTGTTGCTAAACCTTGTTAACAAGTTGGAACAGTATTGATAGCTGATCAACAGTGATGTGATGTGTACACCAACATGACCAACATATCTGATATAGGTGACATCTAGTAAGAGGTAAATAAATTGAGACTTACTGCATTGTTCAAAGCCTGGTTCCATTTTCCATACAATGGACACACCAAGAGATTTACATTCGGCAGCATACGCATTTAGTGACTCGCAGAAACATGCTGTTGGATTTGTTTCACAAGCACACATGTCATATTCACAGTCCTGGATATAACCTTCTTCAGTTGCGTTGACTGTTGCATTACATAAAGAGAAAGGATATCTGAGTAAAGCTGAACAGTTTATTTTGGCAGTTTCATTCCTTTCTGGATATGCGAGACATGGATGCTCAACTTTTGTAGCATTTTCACAACTAGGGTCAGTTTTCCAAGAATTTCCAAAGTTTACCACGTTTGTTTCCGTCGTGTTGAATGATGTCAAGAAGTCGTCGCTTTTCTCTCCATTGAATGTACCACACAGACCAGATGTTTTGTTTAGATAACGACCAAGTATCGTGACACGTACGTTATAGACGTTGTTCCACTGAACTTTAACACCATAGTTAGTTATTACTAACGTAGTACCACTTTCTTCAGTAATATTAACATCTTAAATATCAAATAAAATTATAATAAGTATGAAAAAATACATTCTGTTTTGAATCTGTAATTGAATCCACCTAAATCCTCTAGAATCCCTGATTAAATCGTCTTGAATCCCTTTGAATCGTCTTAAATCATTCGAATCGTCTTGAAACCTTGGAATCCGTTTGCATCCTTGATTGGATCGTCATGAATCCTTTTGAATGCTTTGAATAATTTTGAAGAAGATTCAAACATGGATTCAAAGGGGTTCAATCAGGGATCCAATCAGATTCAAGAGGATTTAATAAGAGATTAAGAGGATTCAAACGGATTCAAGAGGATACAAAGGGATTCAATCAGGGATTTAAGATGTTTTATTCCGGAACTCAAGATGATTCAAAAGGAATCAACGTTATTGAAATAGAATCAAGAGGATACAATCAGGTATTCAGGAGGATTCAAGATGATTCAAAGGGATTCTATCAGGGATTTAAGAGTATCCAAGAAGATTTAGTATGGTATTTAATAGCATTCCAGAGGATACAAGAGCATTCAAAAGGATTCAAGAGGATTCAATCAGGGATTTAAGAGGATTTGAGAGGGTTAAAAAAGAATCAATGAGGGATTCAAATGATTCAAAGGGATTTAATGAGGGATTGAAAATGATTCAAGGGGATCCGATCATGGATTCAAAATGATTCAAAAGGAATCAATCAGGGATTAAAGAAGATTAAAAAGATTCAAGTGGATTCAATCAGAGATTTAAGAGATTGGAGAAATCAAGAATATTCAAAATAAATCAAGAGCATTGAAAGGGATTCAAGGGGATTCAATCAGTGATTCAAGAGGATACAAAGGGATTCAATCAGGGATTTGAGAAGATTAAAAAAGTTTCAAGAAGATGCAAAGAGATCGAATCAGGGATTCAAAAGGATTCAATGAGGGTTTCAAAATGACTCAAAGGGATTCAATCAGAGATTCAAAATGATTCAAAGGGATTAAATCAGGGATTCAAGAAGATTAAAAAAGATTCAAGAGGATTCAAGAGGATCTAATCAGAGGTTAAAAGAATTCAAGAGGATCCAATGAGGGGATTCAAGAGAGCTGCTGGAAGAAAATACCAATAGTCAATGAAATCTGAATAGTTACATTTGAAGGCAATTGTATCGCAATCTCCTATCCTCAATACCTTGTATAATTCTCAGCAAGAAATGCATAATATTATGCAGGCGCATAAGTTAACACTAGATGAATAGAATATATTCTACTCTAATTAACTTCAACGATTCCTAACTTTTCAACATCAACACACCGACCAGCTCCAAGTTCAACGTCGACAACAAAATTTCAGAATCTGTGAACGAAAAACCTCACCGCAGCATCAAATAAACAAAGTTCTACTAATCAGCCATTCGATCAACCCCATTCGATCAACCCATGTGATGTGGAAGAGAATGATTCAGATGAAAGCAAAAGATATCATCCAGATGATATTGATTGGAAGAGACTGATTTAGATAAAACAGAAAGGAAGATCCAGAGGATACCGCTCTAGAAAAGAGCGATTCAGGTGTAAAAGACCCACACGAAGAAGTAACAAAAGACTAATACCTTCAACACAACGAGGGATATTTTTTAAAAAGAGACTGAATAATTATGATCTCAGCTTCAGACCTTATCCTATATTGAGGAATCGACA
The DNA here is from genome assembly GCA_035772405.1 of Chrysogorgia sp. JL179-B06. Taxonomy (NCBI): domain Eukaryota; kingdom Metazoa; phylum Cnidaria; class Anthozoa; order Scleralcyonacea; family Chrysogorgiidae; genus Chrysogorgia; species Chrysogorgia sp. JL179-B06. The sequence continues at coordinate 2,568,278 of JAYKKM010000123.1, read as the reverse complement.
TCCCAATCCTAGAAAATATGTTTTAAATAAATGACATATTTGTAAAGTGAAATAAGTAATTTAACCCAATGTTTTGTTGTGTTTGTTCACTAGGATTTTGTGTAGTATATTAATAAGATTTTATCTATCTATACAAGCGCCCATTTTGTTTCACTCATTAACTACTTGTTTAATGATTCGCACGGAATAACTAATGAGGTTAGTTATTAGAGGGGGAGAAGGAGGGTGAGATAAGGCCCCACGAGGGATGTGTAGGGATAGGGGTCCTGAAAGTGTAAGAGGACCAGGGTTAGGCGACGTAATTGAAAATTGGGAAGCTTATTAAAAATCCACGCTATAAGGGGTGTAGTGGCCTCATGGATTCGCATTAGAATAATAAAAATTACCTCCATAATTAGCCGGCAAGTTAACGGTAGTTCCATTGATAAAGACACTTCCTCTGTTTAATTTAATGTTCCATCTTGGGAAAATAACTGAGACAGACTTGGTACAAGATACTTCACCATTTCCACAAGCTTCGTTCGTTTGCCTTACTTCAAACGAGTTGTTGACACGGTCTTTAGCGAGCACGTACTCACACTTTCCCATGAAGTCGTACTTGCTTCCATCGAATGTTGTGTAGTGAGGATCACCAGATGCTTTACAAGTAGCTTCAACTGAAAAAAAAGAGCAGAAAAAAATCAATAAATAGTAAATATATCCTGAACCAAGCAATTATACCATACGAGGTTTATTTTATAAGGGTGAAGGGGGGCATTTGCCCGCCCCTTGAAAAATATCCCCCCCCCCTTGTAAATTTGAAATCCCAATTTTAAAACAGTAAGAATCAAGATTATAGAGACGTACTGTATACAGTATGCTGATATACCTGTAGTGTGATTGGTATTTAATATACAATCTGAATTCTGAATATATGGTAATACAATTACAAATATTGTGGAATATATCCCATCCAGTTCGGCCGCTCATGCTGTATTTATTATATTAAATATTAACTTTCAATAATTATATAATTTCAACTTTCAATACTTAGTGAGTCTGTGCCAGTTTGGGCTTTGCATCTAAAAAGCAATTCTTCTTGGATTTCTGTTCCATACATCTACAATGTTTTCTAAATTGCAATCAGAGAGATTGTCTGGTGATTCAATTGCGATCTTCATCAAGGAAGAAAGGCTGGATTCTCCAATGCGATTTCTCAATCGCGTTTTGATCAGCTTCATCTGGGAGAAACTTCTTTCGACTGAAGCTCTGTACCAACAGGAATGGAAAGCAATATCTTTGACAGGGTGTTCAACACGTGGAACATTGTCTCCAGCATCTCATTGCTTGCCAATTCTTGTAGCTGCGTCTTGATATTGGTTTTCGGTTTCTTGGAAATTACGTGGCGATAGGTTTCCATTCTGTATGGATCTCACGAGAAATTAGAGCTGGCGTGCAAACTTCATCTCCCTGGACTGTCTCACAAGTCATATCGGTTCCATAATGGTCAAAAAGCTTCTTAACTGCATCATCTCCACAATTAGATAGATTGGATGAGCCAAGATTTGGTAACTTCTTTGGATCAAATATGCTAAAACAAGAAACTACATCTTGCGATGCAAAGCGACTTGAAATGTTTCCTTTCAAATCACTGACAAAAGGTCGGGCTACTCTTTCCTGGAAAGAACTGATATCATCCAGGGTGACTGTGATGCCAATGACTGCTTCCAGATCTTCTTGTATATCCCAAAATACAGCATCATCAAGCGAATGTAGTGTTGAATCAACGAGACCAACAAGTCAAGATTTTCAGTCTGGAGAGTCTTGCTTAGCTTTGCCACTTGGGGTAGAGTGTAGTCAAGAAGAAATATTACTGCTAACGTTGACTTCTTACGCAAAACGTTGCTAATTCGTAATGCTTCTGGTTCGTCCAGAGGACAAAATTTTGACCCTGCAAGATTTTCCGTGGCGAAGGTACACACAATGTAATTTGATTTGTACGCGTAATATATCCGCACGAAGTATCCCCTACTAATGTATGCCTTGTATGGTATTGTATGGTATGGTGTATTCATGTATGAGTATTTTGTTTGGCATTTTATATCCTTCAAAACTCTCTTATATCCCCCTCAAAATGCAGGAAATGCTATTTCAGAGAATCTCAAATTCAAAATTTTCCGGGGTGAATGCCGCAGGACCCTCTAGAAAGTTATCGCGCCTTCGGCGCTCCACCGATGGGATGAGCGATCAATCCGCCCTCACAAATTTTCATTATGGGATGTTTTACCCCACCCTTGCTATATTTTCTGAAGGAAACCTTGCCATAACTCAATGAAGCCATAAAGATGAGCTATAAAAATATAAAATGTTCTCGCAAGATGATAAGCAGCACCTTGACTTCACCTCTTTGGGCTGTGCAGTGAAACATCGCGGACCTCCCTTGTTTAAAGTGCTGATCCCGCTCATTCGATCCCATACAACAAATTGCAGGAAGATATTTCACTGTTCGAACCTCACACTAGGTCAATAAGCTGTTACTATCAGTAAACATTCGTAATAGTATTGGCCAACAGTGACTGGCCAATGGTTGCAGACAGGAGGTGTATAACTTTAGAAGATCTTAGGAAATAATAAAGATCTATAAAAATAACATTTAAGTCTAAGGGGTTTCTCGTTCGGTTGCATTGGCGAATCAGGGGAATACATTTTATTTGAAAAAGGCATCACTATATACATGCCACTTTCTAAATCTAGTTTTATAAATGAAAATAAAATAAGAGGTATATGTATATAAAAATAGTCTCTTGCGAAAGCAGTGTTGATTAACTCTAAAAGGTTGGAGTACTGCTCTAATACGGAATAGGCAAAACTGTTCGAGTTAAGTCCCAGCTCCTAGAGCGAAATGAACAGCCTTCCTTGTCTGCAATGTCAGACCTCCTTATGTTCACAATTTTTGTGACAAAATAAGAAAGTAGAGAACACTGATTATAAACATCAGAAAATGTATTATTTGCCATATCAGCATTCATTAGGGACAAAAATGAATTGAAAAGATCAGAGATGCCTTACCACGTTCACTGCAATCAGCTCCAGTGTAATCACTCTGACATGCACATCGAAACGTGTTATCTACTTCGACACACTCTTCCTTATCTCCACATCTCAAAATACTGCAATTAAGAGCTGGAAGAAAAATGATAACACAATACTTAAATTGTAGTTAGATAAGTTTCAGACGGAAACAAAGTATTTAAAGGAATATTAACGCCAGCCATAATACAAGTAAAACAGCCATTTATTAAAAAAGAACAAAATCTGTTATTTCATGAACTAACTTCTCGTTTTCACGAAATAGAATGTGAATAAAAGATTAATTTGGATATATATATATATATATATATATATATATATATATATATATATATATATATATATATATATATATATATATATATATATATATATATAATATATATATATATATATATATATATATATATATATATATATATATATATATATATATATATATATATATATATATATATATATATATATATATATATATATATATATATACCGGGTGACCCAAAAAAAAGTATCGCTGTTTGATCTCTTATACCTTTAACACTTGACAAGCAGTTGCATTTAAATAGATTTCATTGCATTCAGAAAGGCCTAAATTAAATTTTGATATATGATGTGAAGATATTTGTTCAATATTGAATGAGATATTAAAGTTTCATTTAAAAACAGCAGTTTTGAAAATGCCTAAAATTAGCACAAATCGGCCTATATCAAATAAACATTTTATTTAATTTTGTGCTTGTCGAACGTTCTTTTAATTGTTGCCCTAGTCGGAGCGCGATCATTTGGCCAACGTCCTAGCCATCGCCGTCTTACTTCTTCGCCATTATTTAACCCTTGCATATTCAATACAACTCCAAATTCTTTGATCTTTCGTTAACCGAGGCATATTCGCTATGAAAGAACGCTATCCTTCGCTTGCACGTAAGAGGTCCCATAAGGGACGTCAAATATGCTTAGCCTTTGAACTAATTTGTTGCCATAAATGTTGGCTTGTTTCATTTCCCAAGGGGCCCAAAGACTAAAAAATATTTAATGCACCAACCATAAACGAATACGAAATTAAAGCTAACCTCTTTAAAATTTTTAATACTCGCGAAAAAATAGCAAATGTCTTCAAATACATTTGATAGGCCGTTTTAGTCGATTTTTTCGCTAATTTTTAAAACTAACTGCATCTTCAAACATTTATATCTCGCCCAATTTTGAATGAAAGATCAAGTGCCGTACACCCAAATTTAAGTTAACCTTTTTTTAGTACTATAAAACTTATTTGAATGCCATAGCTGGTGCAGTTTTTACGTTATATTAAATCAAACAGCGATACTTTTTTTTGGGTCACCCGGTATATATATATATATATATATATATATATATATATATATATATATATATATATATATATATATATATATATATATATATATATATATATATATATATATATAATATATATATATATATATATATATATATATATATATATATATATATATATATATATATATATATATGTATATTATATATATAGCAAAGTGAAAAGGTGGTAAACTGCCAATAATTTAGTGACGAGATACTGACGTTTCCAGCTGAGCCCTTCATCAGAGTAAGACCTACTCTGATTGGTCTTACTCTGATGAAGGGCTCCGCTCGAAACGTCAGTATCTTGTCACTAAATTCTTGGCAGTTTACCACCTTTTCACTTTGCTATATATTCAAAACACTGTCTACGCAGCACTCTTCTTATATATATATATATATATATATATATATATATATATAATATATATATATATATATATATATATATATATATATATATATATATATATATATATATATATATATATATATATATATATATATATATATATATATATATATATATATATATATATATATATATATATATATATATATATATATATATATATATATATATATATATATATATATATAGAATGAAAGGATTTATGGTGAAGGAAAATTTCGAGTGTTGGAATACATACATTTTAAGACCAAACAAGGACCAGTTGCGAAAAATGCAACTTTAAGGCCTTCCGGCTGGGAATTGAACCCGCGACCCTGCGATGCTAGTGCAGTGCTCTGACCACTGAGCTACGGAAGCCGTTTCCGAGAGCCTAGTCACGAGTTCTGTATATATGGTGGTGGTAATGCCGGGATAAGATTCTGGGTATATTATAGGTAATATTTGGCATTTCACTCGATCAAACTACATGTTGAAAGGATTTATGGTGAAGGAAAATTTCGAGTGTTGGAATACATACATTTTAAGACCAAATCGGAACCAGTTGCGAAAAATGCAACTTCAAGGCCTTCCGGCTGGAACCGAACCCGCGACCCCGCGACGCCAGCGCAGCGCTCCGACCACCGAGACACGGAAGCCGTTGCCGAGAGCCTAGTCATGGCATCGCGGGTTCGGTTCCAGCCGGAAGGCCTCGAAGTTGCATTTTTCGCAACTGGTCCAGGTTTGGTCTTAAAATGTATGTATTCCAACCAACGCTCGAAATTTTCCTTCACCATAAATCCTTTCAACTTATATACAACTTATTTCATATAATACCTATATGCATGCTATATCTATATGCATGCTATAAGCTATATAGCTTATAGCATGCATATATATATATATAGCATGCATATATAGGTATTATATGAAATAAGTTGTATGAAATAACACTTTAAGTATACACATATTAAATACATAGTAGTCGCTAGTATACCTTCACAACTAAATCCATTTCCAGAGAAACCAGCATTACATGTACACATGTAAGAATTACCAGTATTACTGCAGGATGAGTTTTGATGACATAGTCCTTCAGAACACTCATCAATATCTGGACAATATACCGGGAAAATATAAATTAAAATTAATGAAACATGAGGGTATACGAGATTTATTGGCATATCGAGAGAGCGATAGTAAAAAAATATAGATGATCAATTTTCATTTTGTCTCTCTGTACGCCATTTCAAGAGGGAAAATAGCTGGAAACACTAGGCCTCGCACACTGTTTCAACTGGGCATTTTCAAGTTGAAATGACATAATTCACAGTACTGAAATATGAGACTGGCGAGCAATTTTAATTAACAATTAGACAACGAGCCCGCGTTTCTATTTAACAATTAGTCAGCGAAGTAAAGGTTATTATCGGTGAATATTTACCGAGTCACGAAGCGGCGAGGTAAATATAACGATAATCACCAAGACTGAGGTGACTAATTGTTAAATAGAAAAAAATTGTAAAATCTGACGTCTTTTAAGGACAGAGACGTAAAATATTGAAAAACATTTGTTCATCTCTTCAACAACCATGCTAATAAGATTTAAGATGTTGTCTCAAATGCTTGTTGTTCAAACTATTATGTTAAATAAAGATTTTTTCACAAAATTACTTGTTTTGATCGTGTCGCCGATTTATATCTTACTTCGAAAATGTTTCTTGCTTTAAGTCCGCTTAAATGTGAACTTAAATCTATTTCAAATTATGCAAATTCGAGCTCAAATTCAGATTTATATTTGGCTGATTAAGTAAGCATTAGCCATGCTTTAATATATCTCTTGAAAAGATAGATTAACATGAATATTTGATTGAATTTATCTTAAAAAGCCAGTTTAAATTAAAATTTAAGCACGTTTTTTATAGATTTAAGTCACATTTAAAGGGACTTAAAGCAAGCTTAAGGTTAGCTTTTCGTTTTGCTTTTTTAGTTTGTTTATTAATAGCATGTTCTTTAGTTTTATTCACTTATTCGTCCGCAACATCGATAAATCGAGAAGCCGCCATTTTTAAATCGATGAAAATGTTATAGACAATGAGGACGAGTTGTCTAATTGTTTTAGTAGAAACAAATTAGTGGACTATTACAAATCAGGCATTCTCAAAATAATAATCCAAAAACTCATCTGAAATCTCCCCTAAACGAGAGTTTTCTGTCATTGTTTTGAGCGCGTAAAAAAAAGAAAAAGCGCGTAAAAAAAAAGCAGATAGTCAACGAGGCGGATCCGAGTTGACTATCACTTATATAGAAAACAAGGGCGAGTTGTCTAATTGTTTTAGTATAAATTAATTTTTAGAAATAACTTTTATTTCACATTTTTGATAAAAAATGTAAATATTCTTTCGAAATCATGCGACTTTTGCAGAGGTTTCTATCAGCGGAGAGTAACTCCTACGATAGAAATTTGTCAATTTATATTAATTTAAAATAGCAACTCGGCTGTTAGCCAATCAGAACACAACTTTTCGAAATTTTATTTTAATAAAATTGTATACGGATAAACGGGAAAGATTTTCAATGTATTGACCATTCACAATGGTTAAAAAGCTGACCAAGTCTAATTTATTACATAATTTGTAAACATTTATGTTTGTGCACCACAGTATTATAAAACGTTCACAATTCTCAACGCTATAATAACATTATTTTTATCAATAATATGAAAATTAAGAACAACCAAATAACGAGAAATCTATGACCAGAGGATAGCCAGTTGTGGCATAACTATATGTAAATCTGCACATGTTATATCATACCTTCACAATATGTGCCATTTCCTGTAAATCCGCTATTGCACGTACACGAAAAGCTAGCAGGTGAGTTAGAGCAAGTTGAATCGGCATGACAGTACGTTCCAACACAACATTCGTCAACATCTATAAATAAACATCAAAAAATTACAGAAAATGTACCATGTGGTACAATCGATCGACAGGAAGAAAAACCAACAATCCAGATAACATGTTGAACCTCATTCCCCATCCCCCTTTCTCCCTTCTTTCTCGCTCCGCCTCTTCCCGGAACTTTGTTAATATACATTTCAGCTGGTTGTTCAGTACTTTATACATAATATGGTACACTTCTAGAAGTACAATACGTACCAAAACCAGCTACAATATCGCTTGCACTTGCGAGTGTTGCGATGCTCTCAATTTTTTCCAGTGAACTCTTCTTATACTTATCGATGAGGTTGTTATCTGTATCCAGTACAAACAAATGTAGTAAGTCTTGGGTAAGTTTGATTACACCTGGGTAACTTATGTTTAAATAAATTGTCGAACCACCATACGAGGATTTCATAACTTTGTGTAGGTTGTCTTCGAACTTGTCCCAGTAGACATTCTGATTCTCTTCATCTACCGAGAGAGTCTGTGGTGCTCCTCCACCATTATATAATGGATAAATCCCAGAAGTTGCAATGTTGTAACGAATAAGCCCAGGACTTGAGGTCTTGACCACGACAAGATAACTTTGGATATGAGAATGAAAAATAACAGAATTAGTCTTCCTGGAACAGGTTGTGCGCTCGTAACTCATTTCCATGAATAAATCCTATTTGTCTTGCAAGTTTTAGGTAATTAGCTAGACTTTGAATATCCTAAAATTACCTGATCGCTGAATATAACCATTATGATTGTTGTCGTGGCAATAATCACTACTATCATCATCATCATTATAATCACCGATATCATAACCGCCGTCATCAACATCGTCATAATCATAACCGTTGTTGTAACCACCATCGCTGAATATTTATTGTTAGCACATTGCGATGGATCCATAACCGAATAATTATATTTCAATTTTGATCGGATTCAGTAATAATTGCAAAAAATGTTCCAAAAATGGAGTATCAGCATTATAATTAATCGCCACCTCTGTATTGCCTGAATTAACAGCCGGTTCTTAAAATAATGGCTTCTCTTCGAAGCAATAGGCAAATTAGTCCGCACAACCTTATAATGCTCGACAATGACTGAAAGAAGACATCATATAGTATTTATGCTACCATAAGTACCAATATAAAAAAGGATTACCCATTTCTTGTATCCACATAAATATCTTTCAAACCGGAACTAGAAGACAATTCAGGGACTACTATATCCTGCTCACTTGTTATGTTTACATAATGGATATTATCTGTCAGATCATGGATGTAGTAGAGCACATTTTGTTCACCAGCGACTGTAAAACGTCGAACTTCTTTCAGGAGAATGACATCTTGCACGCCCGAGCCGTCTAAATTGGCGCTAAATATCGTTCCCAAATCGCTTGAGTTGTAGAAGTACAAACGGCGAGAATGTTTGTCGTATGCCAACAGAGATTCCGACGAATCGACATATTTTTCACTTGTTGTAACATTTACTATTTTTGTGTATGACGATATTTGTGATGCAGTGCTATAGAACAAAATTGATATTTGACAGACATCTGCAAAAATAAGAATAAATGATACGATTATTTCCAGCATCTTTATACAATTTCCAGACTGAAAACGTGATTTAATATGGCGGCTTAATGTTGATTTGTCAATATTACGGACAAAGAAATTAATAAAATTAAAGAAAATACTATTAAAAACTGCAAGTAAAGAGTTAGTTTAACTTTTTCAAGGGAAGATTTAAGTATTACCCATGTTTATCCGCATTTACCCATAATTATTGCGGTCATAACAAAAGAAAATAGCTCATTTGCAATAAATTGTTAACTTTGGTTTATTTGTCCGCATTTTGAGCTATTAATAATAGCAACCGCTTAAAGTGCCTAAGAAACGAAAATTTCGTTGTTCCGATTATACTTTTATTTGCAAGAGCTCGTGAAATGATAGAGTAAATTTATTGACAGTTTTTCAATATCTCTTTTCGTTCTCAAGATATTAAGATTTCAAATGATATACCCTATGACGTCACTGGTTGTATACAATGTATTTACATATTGGAAAATCGTGTACATCTTGAAGATTATTGAAATAAATAACTCGAAACTTTTCATGTGGATACAGACGACTAAATGTAAGAACACCGTGCAAATTTCATGGTTGTCATGGTAAATTATCAGATTCCAGACCTCATAAATTCCAAACGACAATTGTTTGTTTTTTCTTTGATGGCAACCCTTTTCGAATCGATGTTGTTGGAGCAGATTAACTAAGTCAGTCAAATCCTGCTCAAGTACTACCAACTCCAAAAAAGTTGCCACTGAAGAGAATGCAAACAATTGTGTTTTCGAAATCATCAGGTCTGGAATCTAATAATTTAATATGGCAATCATAAAACGTGCACGGTGTTATTGCATTTAGTCGTCTGCATCTACATGCAACGTTTCGAGTGATTTCATTAAATAATCTTCAAAAACTCATTAATATTCATTAACCAAATTGTCCAATTACATTTCCGTATTTAGTCACGCGCAACGCTTTTATACCTGATAAAAGCCATGAATACTAATCAGCATGGACATTATATAAAGTCTCTACGAACTTTATATAAAATTCCTGCTAATTTGAATTTCATACATCAACCCAATTTACCTCTAATAGAAAGTAAAAACCAGTACACTCCCTAGTGATTACAATCAATTGTTTTTGAAGCTATTTAAAACACTCGAACTCGCGTTTTATCATATATAAAATGCTCGCGCTGCGCGCTCGCATTTTAAATATGATAAAACGCGAGTTCGAGTGTTTTAAATACTACTTCAAGATATACACGATTTTCCAATATGTAAATACGTCGTGTACAACCAGTAACGTCATTGGGTATCTCATTTGAATATCAAACCAATCTTAATATCTTGAGAAGGAAAAGAGATATGGAAAATCTGTCAATAACGTTACTCTATCATTTCACGCGCTCTTGCAGATAAAAATATAATCACAACAACGAAATTTTCGTTTCATAGGCACTTTAAAGGGCTATTCAGTAGCAAAACCGGTTTCGCTGTTCATTGAGGCATGACTTCCAGACATAACAAATAAAAAATTAAAAAACTTCTCTGTGATTCTGTTAAAAAGACATACATTGTAACATATTTTCACGAAAATCACATACAAATCACAAAATAAGTTATTAAAGATTATTTAAGTAGTGTACATTGAAACTTTCCAGAGCAGGATGTCAAAATAAATTCAGGTTTACCTTTAACATTACATCGGTCTCCAATATACCCTGCTGGACAGTCGCATTTGAACATAATTCCATCATTTGTACAGGTTCCACCATTGAAACAAGGCGAACTCGCACAGGGAGAGCCTGAAGATGAATGAATGGTGAATATATATATTATATATTAGGCAAGTAAATGCGTACAAAACTAAAATCCCACGAGTCAAAACAAGAATCCCATACAAACGTCTTCATTTTCTGCAAACTACATGCTTACATTAGAGACTTACATTAGACTTACATTACTTTACAAACTACAAACAGTGACTTTCATTAGAAAGTTTGTATACCAACTTGCAACATAAACCACTTAACATATCACAACAATTACAGACACCATGCAATAGACTTCGTACGCAGCATCAAACAATATACCTACCGACAAACAATAAACCAACGCTCAACGCATGACGCAACACCCACTCACATTGATTGTGACACAAACAACCGATGACAAACAATATTGACCCAACCTTAACGTATGACGCAACACACACTCGCACTAATTATGACACAAACAAACGATGACGTAATGAACCAGATGTATACATAGGCGACGAAACGACAGTCACCAACAATAATCTTTCTCAAGACTACAACAACCTGGACAATCAACTTCACACATCTAATGATACTCCTAGATTCAAATCATTCACTTCATTTACTTTAAAAGTTGTCTTATTCTAAAAATATTGTTTTAATGTCCGGTTAATCCTCCCATTAGAAACTCGCTACAATGGTCGATTCTGCGCATTCTAGATCATCATCATACGCATTCTTATCCGCTATTGAATTTGAATGATTGAAATACTTACCGCAGTATTCAAATCCTGTTTCGTTTCTCCAGTTAATAGTCACACCACGTGACTTGCATTCTGCAGCATAAGCATCAAATGACTCACACAAACATGCGACGGGATTTTTATCACAAGCACACATATCATATTCACAATTCTGGATATAATCTTCGTCAGTTGCATTAACAGTTGCATTACATAAAGAGAAAGGATATTTAAGCAAAGCTGAACAGTTCATCTTGGCTATTGGTTCTCTCTCAGAATTTGTAATACAGGGATGCTCTACTCTTGTTGCATTTTCACAATTTGGATCAGTCTTCCATGAATTTCCAAAGGTCTCAATGTTTGTTTCCGTTGTATTGAAAGACGTCAAGAAGTCATCGCTTTTTATTCCATTATATGTACCACACAGACCAGATGTTCGGTTGCGGTAACGGCCAAGTACTTTGACTCTGACGTTGTACACGTTATTCCAACGCACACTGACACCATAATTACTTGTGACTAACGTTTCTGCACTCGAAGGATTCCAGATACTTATTCCTTTAGAATCAAATAAAAATATTTTTAATTACGTTGGATTAATACATATATTTGTAAGCAGAATTGTGCAGGCAAGCAATTCCTGCAACGTGTCTTGCTACGATATGTTACGCTGAAATTGTTTCCAATTTTGCAAATAACAACTTTTTGGCTGCAGTTTGCAACATAATATTGCGAAAGATAGAAATCAATCCATAAACATTTCGCCATGGTTGCGCGAGAAGTTGCATCAAATGTAGCAATGCGTGCAATTGGTTATTTGTACTACTTTATCGTCATACAAAAATAAAGTACAATTTTCATTATTAAATAGTTCTAACTTCCGAATTAGTTACAATATAATTATTTCAGTGCATTTTGGTGGAATGAAATGGCGCGGTATATGCATGTTTCTCAACTTGCATTAGCATGGGAATATAGAGGAAAACAGGGGAAAGGTCAGATATTTCAGTCTATCAAAACCCATCGTCTATATTAAACAAAAGTGGATCATTTTCATAATAGCATGGACTCGAGTGGAAACATAGTGAATTGAGTTACGAGTGTCATTTTTCAGCCAAGTATAGAAGAGGCCCTTAGAATGCTTTTTAAAGAAATTGGTTAGAAAGTTTCGTAGAATGTTCAGCTATATTTTATAAAACAACTACACCGAGTTTAAACCGATGATTTTCACAGCATATTTCACGAACTGAATTGCACACATTTTGCATGGGTAATTTTGATAAAAACGATAAAAACCCTGGCATGTCTATATTTGAAGTAATTGCATACACCAGCACAGGCCGCAGTGTTTCATCCATCACAACAATTATAAGCTTAACTCTGTATTTTTGACGATATTATACTTATTTATACAGAAAATTATTCATGATCACACATCATATATTGAAACGTAAAGCAACGAATTTATATTACCACAATCTAGAACGAAGATACAGATATTACCATTAATATCTTAATATAATAGGACAATTTATATCATATCTAAAAAAAATATTTAATGACATCTAATTTCGAATAATCGAGCCCACGTTTTGGATCCCCATATTCACACCTCACAACAGCCACGCTTACAATATATTAATATGTAATATGTATTGACAATTTACCTCCGTAAGTCACTGGAAGCGTGACGGTACTTCCGTTGACAGATACACTTCCTCTTTGAAGGTTAATAACCATCTCGGGAAAGATGACCGATACAGACTTGGTGCACGCTAATTCACCATTTCCACAAGCTTCGTTGACTTGTCTTACTTCAAACCAATTGTTGACACGGTCTTTCGCAAGCACGTACTCACATTTCCCCATGAAGTCATACCGTTTCCCATCAAACGTTGTATAGTGAGGATCACCAGATGCCACACATGTTGCCTCAACTAAACCAAAGTAGATACAAATCATCGTCATCATTATCATCATGGACTAAATATTATTATTATCATTATCATATATTATCATCATTACCATTGTCATTATGATTAATAACATCGTCAAAATCATTTCAATCAGTTTTCGATTAAAAAGACTTGTCAAAATAAAATTAAACATACTGTACATATGTTCATATACATATGTTATATATTACATATGTTCATAATGTTATAATATGTTATAAGTTATATATAATATGTTATATATAATATGTTATATGTTCATATGTCATAATATGTTCATATGTCATATATATTACATATGTTCATATGTTCATATACTGTTCGTATATTTTACCTAGATCTTCACAATTATCTCCTTCGTAATCCCCATTGCATACACACTGGTATGTGCTACCAGTCATTACACACATTTCGTTTGGTAAGCAGGACAAGTCATCACAGCTGGATACTAAAAAACATAAGAAGTTAAGAGAGAATTGACCACATTGCCTGCTTTCTCAATAAAAACAGCTTCCCAATGCTTCCTATTTTTTATCATTGAAATACATTATTCCAGATTTCAATTTATAAAGTCTTATCTATAGAGCGGCGAAAATCCTCAATTCTGATTCTTCTATGATAAAGGTTCGATGGAGGGTTTGTACTGTTATTTATTTATTACTTATTCACAAATAAACCAAATGTGTCATCATATATTTTCTGATCTATCAAAGGAAACTATAAATATGTCATCGTCACATCGACATTTTTCTGTAGTTTATCAGTCTGAGTAAACTTCCTCATGAAATATTACCAAAGATAAATAATACCCCACAAACGAAGTTGATGAAAACCGAGCATATTAACGAAAATACACGATTTCAAATGTCGAAGAAATGGAGAAAGTAATATGGCAGACTGTGGGATATTGTATCGGGAAAGTTTCATTATTCGGAGTAGCATCTAATATAATTATTTTCTGCATAAGTTCGTTGTTCTGCATTAGTTTTTTGCACAACAGTTTTCTTTGGATGATTGGGGTGACAAATCCGCTACCATGATCCCTCTTTACGATATTAAGCAATCTCTCAAGGGACTTGGTTTTGTACAATTGGTTAAACAATCAACAATAATTACAAAGGAATCATCTACACTTATTGACATTATTGCCACAAACCAAAAACAAAACATACTTAAGTGCAGTGTTATAAAAACCTCTCTAAGCGATCACGACATGGTTGGATGCATTAGGAAACTACACAACATAAAATTTAAACCTCGTATGATCACTTGTTGCAACTACAAGCAATATATCATTGCTTCTTTTAAATCAGATGTTAGCAAATTATCGTTCCCAGATGGGGTAACTGGAAGACAAAATGTCTATCCGCTGCAGATAAACATGCACCGCTAATCAATAAAAAAGTCAGGGGTATATAGAGAAACATCATGGATAACCAGTAAAATTAAGGACAGCATGAGGGAAAGAGACCATTTTCTTATTAAAGCAAGATCGAGTAAATCCGAATTGGTTTGGAGTCAATATCGAAATTTACGAAATATGGTTACGCGAGAAATACGAAAAGCAAAAGGCCGATACTATAGAAACCTATTGGAGGAAAATCTTAATAATCCAAGTAAATTCTGGAAAACCGTCAAAAAGCTTGTCCCAAACGAAAAGTCATCTACCAAAGCTACCACCACCCGAATTAAATATGATGGTAAACTAACCGAAGACAATTACACAACAGCTAACGCTTTCTGTAATTTCTTTTGCAACCTGGCCAAACGAATGACCAACGAATTAAATGATTGTTCCTTTACTTTAAATAATACTGTTCACCATGCCAGATCTATGAATGCATTTAATTTTAGTCCGGTGCTTCCCTCGTCTGTATTATGCCACCTTAATTCGATTAAGGTATGCAAATCCAGTGGAATTGACGGTATCCCAGCAAAATTACTAAGAGACGCTGCATCAGAAATATCTGTTTCCTTAACTGGTCTTATTAATTTATCATTATTTCTTGGGAATATCCCTGATGAATGGAAAGTGGCGAAGGTGATACCTATTTACAAGTCAGGAGCGCATGATAATCCAGATAATTATCGACCTATTTCCATCCTTCCAGTCCTTTCAAAGATCCTGGAAAGAGAAGTGCATACTCAGCTCTATAGACATATTGACATCAATAATTTACTTTCGCCATTTCAATGCGGCTTTCGCAAAAGCTATTCTTGTGAAACAACTGTTACTTATCTTACAGATAAATTTAGAAAAAATGCAGATAATGGGCTTTTAACTGGTGCAATTTTTATTGACATTAAAAAGGCATTTGACACGGTAAACCATGAGAATTTACTGAGAAAATTACACAGATTTGGTCTGGAAGATAAAGAACTTGATTGGTTTGAGAATTACTTGACGGGGCGTACTCAGCGTGTCTCTATCGAAGGTATTTTGTCAAACTCTGGTGAAATTACAGCTGGCGTACCACAGGGGTCTATCCTGGGCCCATTGCTGTTCGTAATTTACATCAATGACCTTCAAATCTGTTATATCAAACTCTGAGATCCTAACTGATGATACCGTAATATTCCGTGAGGGTACTGAAGTATGCAAAATTCAACAAGAACTGTCTGACGATTTGGAAAATGTAAATATGTGGTTTAAAGATAAATAAATATGCTACATATGCAATGCATAATGACAAAACGAAATCTGTTCTGTTTGGAACATTTAAACGCCTTTCACTGAATGATGATCTAAGAATTGACCTGCAAGGAAAGCCTATCAAAAACGTGACATCCTATAAATATCTTGGTGTCTACTTAGATCGAGGTTTATCATTTACTGAACACATAAATTGCCTGAAGATGAAAGTAGCAAAACGGTTAGGTGCTATGACCAGAAGTCGGCCGTTCCTAACTAGTTATGCTGCTATTAAAGTCTATACAGCTATGGTACTGCCGGTCTTTGACTACTGTGACGTAGTTTGGGACACTCTCAGCGACACACAAGTTCATAAACTAGAAAAACTACAAACAAGAGCAGAAAAAATCATGAACATGTATCAGTCTTATGAACTAAATTTCCACTGGCCTTCGCTAGTTTCTCGCAGAAAAATGCATACTGCCATTTTAGTTTTTAAATGTTTAAGCAATAGAGTTCCACATTTCTTACGAAACTATTTTCATTTATCAAATCCTAGCAAAATAACTAGAAACTGTGCGCATAAATGTGATATACCTAAAGTTAAATTGGTATTTGGCAATAAGGGCTTTTATGTTAGAGGCCCACAAGTTTTTAACAGTTTGCCTTTACGTATTCGGGAAGAAAACGTTTTCATAAACTTTAGGAAGAGAGCCATAGAGCACTTTAGTAATCCATAGTATGATCTTCTAGTATAGATTCTATAATTAATTATAGTAAACTGTACGATTATTTATTATATTATATTTTGTAAAATCTTCATATATTCTCTATAAAAACAAATTTGTAACTAGTTAGTATTCAGGGCTCACATTGATACCAGTTCTTCTGAACTGACGTGACTATCCTCATGAAATAAAGTTTATTTGATTTGATTTGATTTGATCACATGAACACCTTCGCACCGTATCACGCGACTTCTACTCGAATTTTCACAAAACGTCAATAGTCATTCTTATATATTCAAACATCATTGTCGTTCGTCATTGGTCAACATACTCCAGTTAATTCACAATATCCGGTAACTATGGCGTCATTTCCGTCGATTACTGTGGATTATTTCACGCTAATGACGTCACTATGTCAAAGCGCGTGAAAATGACAAACTAACAAAATGGCTTGCTGTAGATTTGCCTCTGTTGACGAAGACAACTGCAGTGACGACAACGATGAAGACAGCAGTGACGACATGTATAATAAAACAATTATTGGATGCATGAGTCGTATATGAGTTCATAGACAACGAAGCGTGAACATGATCATCAGAGTTGGCTATTAGTCATCTGATTACAAATTCGGAATTCTGATTGGCTGAGCTACCAGTGGTCTATCGATGATAGACCACTAGTGGTATTATTCTATCACAAACCTTCTAATAACTGGAATTTCCTATCCTGACTAATCAGTCGCCACGAGATCTTCACGCTGCAAGCAAAACCTGAAATCTAGGCCAAACATGGCGTCCGCTAAAATTTATATACGAGTGATGAAATCACGAAAACATTGGAAAGGAAGTAATGGGAAATTGTTCAGTTTGACATTTTCGAATAAGAAAATGAATTCGCTTATGCCTATGGAGTATATTTACACCAAATTTGAAGCAAATAAGTACAATCTCGTTTTTTGTGAGCGATAGACCGATTGCAAATATGGCAGCGATGTCACGAAAACGAGGCTTTTCGGTGGTTACCGTTGCTAGGGCCCGAATCATGTTAGTTGATTGGATCAGAATTGTTGGACCAAAGACAACAGCCAATCAATCAACGTGATTCGGGTCCTAGAAAATAACGGTAACCACCGAAAAGCCTCGTTTTCATGACATCGCCGCAATATTTGCAATCGGTCTATATTGTTTATCATGTGCCATCGAGCTACTCTGCATTTTGAATGGCGAGACTTTTACAAACAAAAAAGTGAAACTATCTCAAAATTTGGAACAATATCTGATAAGACTTTTTTACGTTAAAGAAAGGTTGTTTATGGTTGATTCGCCTTCGTTGACTATCTAATCTTAGTAGAAACTGACCATGGTCTATTACAAATGCTGCATTCTGATTGGCTACTCAACCGTTGTCTATTCGTGATAGACAACGTTTGGGAAACGCGCTCAAAACAATGGCAGAAAACTCTCGTTTTGGGGAGGTTTCACGTGAGTTTTTCGATAATTTTTTTGAGAATGCATGATTTGTAATAGCCACTAATTTGTTTCTACTAAAACAATTAGACAACTCGTCCTCGTTGTCTATGAGCGAATAGTCAACTCAGGCTTCGCCTTCGTTGACTATTCGCTCATAGACAACTCGGACTCGTTGTCTAATTGTTAAATAGACAACTCGTCCTCGTTGTCTAATTGTTAATTATACGACGAGAGCGAATGGTATAATTGTATTATTATAAACAGGTAGCCAAACATTATTGCACAGAACTCTTATGCAAGAGTTTATTTCATGATATTGTGGTCGAACTTCTGTTTTATCTAAATAATAATGATATAGTTTTCTCATTAGTTTTGTTGTTGTACCTGATTCGCGCAACCATTAGAAGTAGCTTCATTGCAATTCCGTCAAAAGGAACTATTAATGGACGTTACCTTCAATTTCACAACGAGCTCCAATAAATCCCAGCGGACATTCACAAACAAACAGAGTCCCATTATTTGAGCATGTTCCGCCATTGTAGCAAGGCGCACTAACGCACGGGGTACCTATAATAAAAAATGAAGTTATGATTTTAATAAAACCAACAAATTAAAAAAGCTAAATATAGCATCTACTGTAATAGTCCATTTTCACGATTATGCGTCTGCATTCGGGCAGCCATCATATAGAAATAAACGAAGTGGGACAACAGCGATCTGAGACTATTGCAGAATTGTTAAACCTGTTTTCCAGCAGGCAAATTTGTTCACGCAAAGCTCGATTTCTTTAGTCAAAAATTAATAGATCGGTAATCAGTTCCAGTCTAGTGCTCATAAGACAATAGCAATGTCGGTTCGCGCGAACGAATTCGCCTAGTAGAAAACCAGCTTGATCAAATGGCAAATTCATTTGTTAACCTTGTAATTTAATTGGTTACCTTCAATTTCGTAAGGCCGTCTAATTAGCGAGCTAAATCAATACTCCAGCGCCATTGCATAGAACGGTATTTGAGTTTTGATGTGAGAAAACACGCAAACTAACATACTTCAACAGAAATCTGACGATGGTCTTTTCATTCCAATCGATCCAAACTGCTGCGGAGGCAATAATTCAGAATTTTCTGGCCAAGATCTCAGCAGCGATAAAAATAAACCTACTAATAGTATTGTACGACAAACTCAGACAAATACTTTCTCCGTGCAGACCTCGCACTCAATAAGTATTTAATTGCGATGGATTCTTACGCTCAGTGAACAGCTAGAATCAATACAGAGCACGTTTTCCATTGAGGTCGAACTCTAATTTCCTCTCAACTCGCACAAATTATGGATTATTTAACATTAGCATTTGGACCCAAATTGTCGACCCGATTATGATGAATTAATCAAATATCTAAGCCAACATTCATTTAAAAATAATCTCAAAGAACAGCTAATGGCGCTCCGTCGAGATGACGTCAGCATCGATGTTTGTCCGCTTTTACCCATAATTCTTGCGGCCATAACAAAAGAAAATAGCTCATTTGCAATAAATTGTGAGTCCAATTTGGTTTGTTTGTCCGCTTTTTGAGCTATTAATAGCAGCCAGACTCTACGCTATTGGCCTCCATTAGCTCAATTTTACTGTATACCTGATAAAATTGAGATCTCATGAAGCGTAGCGTATATCTTTTCTGTAGCGTATACATTAAAATGTAGCTTATATGTTTTCTGTTGGCTCTGGTTGTATGTTATATATTATATTTCTTGTGTCAATTGTTAGTGTCTTGTTTTGACTATGTTTTGTATGAGTAAGCCGTCAGCTGACAATTTTCTATTAATTTTAATCACATTTAATGGCCAACTGTCTATAGTTGGCCTATCTGGCCTTAACTTTTCTATTTGTAATTTCTTCTCTTTTATTATTTTGCTTGCTATTTTTTGCTGTTTCAGTGCTAATAAAGATTATTTGTTGTTGTTGTTAATACATAATGGCGCAGAGACAATGTTGAAAGTAATTCAACAAACGAATCTTAGATTCGATTCGAGTGCAGAACGAAATGTAAGGAAAATCATGTTCGTTATTGTTGCTGAACCTTGTTAACAAGTTGGAACAGTATTGATAGCTGATCAATAGTGATGTGACAACATTAACTAAATAACATTGTTCACGGGCTGAAGCACAACAGTGTTTACATTTCGTGTCAAAACATTGTTCACATTATTTTGTGCTACAGCTAAACATTAAACATTGTTCACATTTGGCGGGGCAACATTGTTTGTGCCCATTGACAACTTGCAACAGGTTGTGGGTTTTTGGACGTGTACACCAACATGGCCAACATATCTGCTATATGTGATATATAGTTGAAGGTAAATAGAGTAAGACTTACTGCATTGTTGAAAGCCTGGCTCTGTATTCCATGCAATGGACACATCACGAGATTTACATTCAGCAGTATACGCTTTTAGGGACTCACAGAAACATGCTGTTGGATTTCTTTCACAAGCACACATGTCATATTCACAGTCCTGTACATATCCTTCTTCGGTTGCGTTGACTGTTGCGTTACATAAATAGAAAGGATATCTGAGTAAAGCTGAACAGTTTATTTTGGCAGTTTCATTTCTTTCTGGATATGCGAGACATGGATGTTCAACTTCTGTAGCATTTTCACAGCTAGGATCAATTTTCCAAGAATTTCCAAAGTTTACCACGTTTGTTTCCGTCGTGTTGAATGATGTCAAGAAGTCGTCGCTTTTTTCTCCATTAAATGTACCACACAATCCAGAAGTTTTGTTTAGATAACGACCAAGTATCGTGACACGCACGTTATAGACATTGTTCCACTGAACTTTAACACCATAGTTAGTTACTACTAACGTAGTACCACTTTCTTCAGTAATATTAACATCTTAAATATCAAATAAAATTGTAATAAGTATGAAAAAATACATTCTGTTTTGAATCTATAATTGCATCCCCTTCAATCGTCTTGAATCACTTTGAATCGTCTTGAATCATTCGAATCGTCTTGAAACCTTGGAATCCATTTGCATGCCTGATTGGATCGTCATGAATCCTTTTGAATGCTTTGAATAATTTTGAAAAAGATTCAAACAGGGATTCAAAGGGATTCAATCAGGGATTCAATCAGATTCAAAATGATTTAATCAGAGATTACGAGGATTCATACGGATTCAAGAGGATTTATACGGAATCAATAGGATTCAATCGGGGATTTAAGAGTATCCAAGAAGATTCAGTCTGGGACTTAATAGCATTCAAAAGGATCCAAGAGCATTCAAAAGGATTCAAAAGGGTTCAATCAGGGATTTAAGAGGATTTGAGAGGTTTCAAAGAGATTCAATGAGGGATTCAAAATTATTCAAAGGGATCCAATCAGGGATTCGAGGAGATTAAAAAAGATTCAAGAGGATTCAAGCGGATTCAATCAGAGATTTATGAGATTCTAGAGGGTTCAAAGTTATTCAATCCGGGATTCAAGAGGATTCTAGAGCGTTCAAGAGGATTCAAACGGTCTCAAAGGGATCGATCTGTTATTCAATAGGATTCATTCAGGAAATCAAGAATATTCAAAATAAATCAAAAGCATTGAAAGGGATTCAAGAGGATCAGTGATTCGATCAGTGATTCAATAGGATTCAAAGGGATTCAATCAGGGATTCGAGAAGATTAAAAAACATTCAAGAAGATTCAAAGTGATTGAATTAGGGATTCAAAAGGATTCAGAGGGATTCAATTAGGGATTCAAGAAGATTAAGAAAGATTCAAGAGGATTCAAGAGGGTTTAATCAGAGATTCAAAATAATTCAAGAGGATCCAGTGAGGGATTCAAGAGAGCTACTGGAAGAAAATACCAATTGTCAATGAAACCTGAACCGTTATATTCGAAAGCAATTATATCGTAACCTCCTATCCTGAATACATTGCATAATTCTGAGCAAGAAATACATAATATTATGCAGGCGCATCATTAACACTAGATGAATAGAATGTGTTCTACTCTAATCAACTTCAACGATTCCTAACTTTTCAAAATGAACTCATCGACCAGCACCATGTTCAACGTCGACTACAAAATCAACTTCAGAATCTGTTAACGTATATGTTAATCTGTCAACCCCATTCGATGTGATGTGGGAGAATGATTCAGATGAAAGCAAAAGATAACATCCATATGATATTGATTGGAAGAGACTGATTTAGATAAAACAGAAAGGAAGGTCCAGAGGATAGCGCTCTATAAGAGAGCGATTCAGGTGTAAAAGACCCACATGCATGAAGAAGTAACAAAAGACTATTATCGTCAACACAATGAGTAATATTTTTTAAAATGAGACTGAGAATTATGATCTCAGCTTCAGACCTTATCCTATATTGAGGAATCGACATCCCAATCCTAGAAAATATATTTTAAATAAATGACATATTTGTGAAGTGAAATAAATATGTTAACGCAATGTTTTGTTGTGTTTGTTCACTTGGATTTTGTGTAGCATATTAATAAGATTTCATCTATCTCCACAAGCGCCCCTTTTGTTTCATTCCTTCTTGTTTAATGATTCATATGGAATAACTAATGAGGTTAGTTATTAGAAGGGGAGGCCAACGAGGGATGTCACGTACAGTATGTATGATAAATGAGGCACTGTAAAACGAATACTAATTAGGGTTAGGGGTCCTGAAACTGTAAGAGGACCAGGGTTAGCCCACGTAATTGAAAATTGGGAAGCTTATTAAAAATCCACGCTTTTAGGGGTGTAGTGGCCTCATGTATTCGGATTAGAATAATAAAAATTACCTCCATAATCAACCGGCAAGTTAACGGTGGTTCCATTGATAACGACACTTCCTCTGTTTAATTGAATGTTCCATCTTGGGAAAATAACTGAGACAGACTTGGTACAAGTTACCTGACCATTTCCACAAGCTTCGTTGGTTTGCCTTACTTCAAACGAGTTGTTGACACGATCTTTAGCGAGCACGTACTCACACTTTCCCATGAAGTCGTACTTTCTTCCATCGAATGTTGTGTAGTGAGGATCACCAGTTGCTTTACATGTTGCTTCAACTGAAAAAATACCAGAAAATTTCAACAAATAGTAAATATCTTCTTGAACTAAGCAATTATAATATAGGTCAATGAAGCCTTGTAAAATTCATTGATAATTCATGAAGAAAATTCAAAATCAGCATCTTTAACACAGGATAAAACATTGATTAATAAAACATCAATGTTTTAGCAAAGTTAACTTGCTCAAATTGAGCAATAAACATCGGCCACTCATGTTTTAACTACTACATAAAGATGAGTAATACAAATATAAAATGTTCTCGCAAGATGATAAACAGCACCTTGACTTCACCTCTTTGGGCTGTACAGTGAAACATCGCGCACCTCCGTTGTTTAAAGTGCGGATCCCGCTCGGTCGATCAAATACAGCAAATTGCGGGAAGATGTTTCACTGTTCGAACCTCACACTCGGTCAATAAGCTCGTTAATATCAGTAAACATTCATAATAGTGATTGGCCAACAGTGACTGGCCAATGGTTACAGACAGGAGGTGTATAACTTTAGCAGATCTTAGGAAATAATAAAGATCTATAAAAATAACATTTAAGTATAAGGGGTTTCTCGTTCGGTTGCATTGGCGAATCAGGGTGAATACATTTCATTTGAAAAAGGCATTTGTCTAAATCTAGTTCTATAAATGAAAATAAAATAAGAGGTATATGTATATAAAATTAGTGTGTTGCGAAAGCAGTGTTAAAATACGAATCAAAATTTACTTTAAAAGGTTGGAGTACTTCTCTAATACGGAATTAGCTCTGATTATAAACATCAGCAAATGTATTATTTGCCATATCAGAATTCATTAGGGACAAAAATGAATTGAAAAGCTCAGAGATGCCTTACCACGTTCACTACAATCAGCTCCAGTGTAATCACTCTGACATGCACATCGAAACGTGTTATCTACTTCGACACACTCTTCCTTATCTCTACATCTTAAAATACTGCAATTAAGAGCTGGAAGAAAAATGATAACAACACAATACTTAAATTGTAGTTAGATAAGTTTCAGACGGAAACAAAGTATTTAAAGGAATATTAACGCCAGCCATATAATACAATAAAACAGCCTATTTATTAAAAAAGAACAAAATCTGTTATTTCATGAACTAACTTCTCGTTTTCACGAAATCATGAGATAGAATGTGAATAAAAGATTAAGTTGAATAAAATAAATATCTTTTAAATATGAAAACTACATGAATAGTAGATCGCGAGATAAACATAGCGAGTGGAAATTAATCTTAAGTTTTCACATATTAAAAATATAGTAGTCGCTAGTATACCTTCACAACTAACACCATTTCCAGTGAAACCAGCATTACATGTACACGTGTAAGAATTACCAGTATTACTGCAGGATGCGTTTTGATGACAAAGTCCTTCAGCACACTCATCAATATCTGGAGAATATACCGTGGAAAATAGAAATTAAAATTAATGAAACATATGGGTATACGAGATTTATTGGCATATCACGAGAACGATAGTAAAAAATGATCAATTTTCATTTTGTGTCTCTGTACTGTGATAGAAACACGAATGACGCTATTTCAACATGGAAAATAGCTGCAAACACTATAGGCCTCGTACACTGTTTCCGCTGGGCATTTTCAAGTTGAAATGACATACAGGTAATTCACAGTACTGAAATATGAGACTGGTAAGCAATTATAATTAATAATTACACAACTCCGAGTTGTCTATGAGCGAATAGTCAACGAAGGCGAAGCATGAGTTGACTATTCGCTCATAGACAATGAGAACGAGTTGTCTAGTTGTTTTACTAGAAAAAAAATAGTGGACTATTACAAATCATGCATTCTCCAAAAAATTATCCAAAAATTCATCTGAAACCTTCCCAAAACGAGAGTTTTCTGCCATTGTTTTGAATGCGTTTCGCCTTCATGGTCTATCAGGAATAGACAACTGTTGAGTAGCCAATCAGAATGCAGCATTTGTAATGGACCATGGTCAGTTTCTACTAAAAGCAGAGCCTCGTTGATTATGTACTTATATAGAAAACACGGGCGAGTTGTCTAATTGTTTTAGTATAAATTTCAAGTTTCTAACCAACAAAATAACTTTTATTTCACATTTTTCATAAAAATATAAATGTTCTTTCGAAATCACGCGACTTTTGCAGAGGTTTCTATCTGCGGAGAGTAACTCCTACGACAGAAACATCAATTTATATTAATCTAAAATAGAAACTCGGCTGTTAGCCGATCATAAGACAACTTTTCGAAATTTTATTTTAAAAAAATTGTATGGAAAAACGCAAAATGTTTTCAATGTATTAACCATTCATAAATGGTCAAAACGTTGACCAAGTTTGTATTACATAATTTGTAAACCTTCATGTTTGTACACCACAGCATTAGAAAAGGTTCACAATTTTCAAAGCTATAATAACATTATTTTTATCAATAATATGAAAATTGAGAACAATCAAATAACGAGAAATCTATGACCAAAGGATAGCCAGTTGTGGCATAACTAATATGTAATAATATAGCGCTAATACATTGCTGACCTTAGCACTTTAGAATTATAAAAATACTAAAATAAAAGAATTAAAAGATAGCTATAGTACAATCGAGTATCTAAACTGTCAACTACAAATTATAAGCACATTTAAAAAGGTAATATAAATAAATACATTTTATTAAATCAAACTGATATTGTAACCCAAGGTTAAATTGCATCAGTAATTACAATATATAAAAAAAGTTAAATAGGAAACGTTATATTTACAATAAATTTTAAAATGTGGCAGGCCTAAAATATTAAATATTTACTAATTACTGTTTTCTTATAGGTATATCTTTAACTTAGATTTAAAAATATTCACATTGCTGCAGGATCCTATTTCAACAGGGAGTTCGTTCCATAATTCTGGAGCAGATACGGAAAAAGCTCTGTGTCCATAGGTCTTCAAATTATAATTCGTTTGGTAAGACGCCACAGATCTGAAGATGAACGTAACTGTCTACGCGGGCAATACTATTCATGCAAAAGTTCTTGGGCGCTAAGTTATTTAATATTTTAAAAGTAAGTAAGTTAATCTTAAAAATAATTCTCTGTTCAATTGGCAGCCAATGCAATTCTCTCAGAGTAGCTGTGATATGATCATATTTACGCAGGCAGGCTATTACATGAGCCGCTGCGATTTGTACATTCTGCATCTTCACGATTTCGTATTTCGGCAGACCATAGAGGAGAGAATTAAAGAAATCAAGTTTCGAACTTACGAATGAATGAATTAGGATCTCAATAATGTCAGAACTGAGATATTTTCTGATCTTTGCAATATTCTGGAGATGGTAGAAGGCACTCTTTACAATGCTGTTGACTTGACTGAGGTGACATTGTTATATTGCTGTCAAATATCACACCAAATAACTAAATATGCACACGTTATCATACCTTCACAATATGTGCCATTTCCTGTAAATCCGCTATTGCACGTACACGAGAAGCTAGCAGGTAAGTTAGAGCAAGTTGAATCGGCATGACAGTAGGTTCCAACACAACATTCGTCAATATCTACAAATAATCATCAAAAAATTACAGAAAATGTACCATGTGGTACAATCGATCGACAGCAAGAAAAACAAACAATCCAGATAACATGTTGAACCTCATTCCCATCCCTCTTTCTCCCTTCTTTCTCGCTCCGCCTCTTCCTGGAACTTTGTTAACATACATTTCAGCTGGTTGTTACTTTATACATATGGTATACTTCTAGAAGTACAGTACGTACCAAAACCAGCTACAATATCGCTTGCACTTGCGAGTGTTGCGATGCTCTCAATTTTTTCCAGTGAACTCTTCTTATACTTATCGATGAGGTTGTTATTTGTATCCAGTACAAACAAATGTAGTAAGTCTTGGGTAAGTTTGATTACACCTGGGTAACTTATGTTTAAATAAATTGTCGAACCACTATACGAGGATTTCATAACTTTGTGTAGGTTGTCTTCGAACTTGTCCCAGTAGACATTCTGATTCTCTTCATCTACCGAGAGAGTCTGTGGTGCTCCTCCACCATTATATAATGTATAAATCCCAGTAGTTGCAATGTTGTAACGAATAAGCCCAGGACTTGAGGTCTTTACCACAACAAGATACCTTTGGATATATAAAGGAAAAAGAACAGAATTAGTCTTGATGGAACAGGTTGTACGCTCATAACTCATGAATAAATCCTATTTGTCCTGTAGGTTTTTATACCAAATTAATCCGGATCATTAGGACTTCTAAGTAATTAGCTAGGTTTTGAATATCCTAAAATTACCTGAAGAATTACGCAGAATATAACCTTAATCATTATTATGCGACATAAAAATCACTATCATGATTGTCGTCGTGGCAATAATCACTGCACTACCGTCATCATCATCATCATCATTATCATCATCATTATAAGCATCGATATGATAACCGTTATTCTAACCACCATCGCTGAATATTTATATCTTATTGAATGGTTTGGCATATAATACGGCCGGGTATTTTACGAGTTTCT
Source organism: Chrysogorgia sp. JL179-B06 (assembly GCA_035772405.1). NCBI lineage: Eukaryota > Metazoa > Cnidaria > Anthozoa > Scleralcyonacea > Chrysogorgiidae > Chrysogorgia > Chrysogorgia sp. JL179-B06. The sequence goes on along the minus strand of JAYKKM010000123.1, from coordinate 2,540,065 downwards.
CAAGTATTTTACGAGTTTCTCAAGTAAACGAGTAAAATTCCCGGCCGTATTATATGCCAAACCATTCAATGAGGTTTTTATTATATGACTACTTGCAGAAATTGAATAAGTTTGTATTTATTTCATTTCCTCGTTTGTTTGTGATACGTTGTCAGACGTTGTTTCTGTTAAACTGTCCATTTCTTTGAGATATTCATCGTCAAAGTCGTCAGAGTTTAACGAAAATAATAAGGCGTCGTTCATGTCTGTACTTACATTTTCAAAATTAAAAAGACAGTTCGCATCCGCCATTTTAGGCTTTGGTTTAAAGCCGCAAAAAAATCCGTATTTTTGTTCTGTTCAGAAGAGGAGAAATACGGATTTTACCATGCAATACCGCCTGGTATTTGTTCTGTTCTCGTGCCCTTATATGGAAGAATTACGTCATTGTCATATAATAATAATTGTTATTTATTGTTATAATATTTACTGTGCCACTTCTCTTCTAAGCAATATAGACAAATTAGTCTCACAATCTCATATAGCTCGACAATGACTGCAGAGAAGACGCCATTATAGTAGTTATCATACCATGCATATTTAGTAAAAATATAAAAAAGGATTACCCGTTTCTTGTATCCAAATAAATATCTTTCAAACCCGAACTAGAAGACAATTCAGAGACCTCTATATCCTGCTCACTTGTTATGTTTACAGAATGGATCTTATCTGTCAGATCATGGATGTAGTAGAGCGCGTTTTGTTCACTGGCGACTGTAAAACGTCGAACTTTTTTCAGGAGAATGACATTTTGCACGTCCGAGCCGTCTAAATTGGCGCTAAATATCGTCCCCATATCGCTTGAGTTGTAGAAGTACAAACGGCGAGAATGTTTGTCGTATGCCAACAGCGAGTCTAACGAATCGACATATTTCTCACTTGTTGTGACATTTTCGATTTTTGTGTATGACGTTATTTGTGATGAAGTGATATAGAACAAAATTGATATTTGACAGACATCTGAAAAATAATAAGAATAAATAATACGATTATTTCCAGTAGATGTATACAATACAAAAACCAGGCTAAAAACGCGATTTAACTAGGTCCCAAGTTTTATAGAATTATCTATATTATTATAAAATAAAACAGCAGCACAATGCATGACACAAGTTTAATGCCGTGCATGATTTTAGATTGCTTGTTTATAAAGCTGCAATATTATTAATAGTTAATATACTTTTAGTCAAAAAAAATAAATTTGACCTTTATTATTTTAATCACAAGGTTGATAAAGGTGATAAGTTGGACAGAACATTATAGCAACTATGTCTATGGGTAACATTTCACTGGCTAATGCCCTGTGATAATCGGAAACAAACACAAAATCCTAATAAGAGAGTTATTGCCCCAAAACGATGAAAATAAATAAAATAAATAACGATCAACAATAAATATTGTAAAAGTATCCAGACAAGAAAGAAACAACACAAAATATTGCTAGTCCGGCGTTTTGACAACGTTGAAGCAAGCAAAGTCAGTAGACCAAGTATAGTAATATTATATATTATATTATAATATGTAGTATCGACTGTTCGATACCAAACCTTGGCCGCTATCAGTGGCGAAGCTGGTCCCAAATGGGAGGTCATGCTAACTAATAATCCGAGCGCCGAAGGCGCGAGGCTTTCTAGAGGGGTCCGGTCGCATGCCCCCCACCACGGAAATGTTTAAAATATAGATTCCCGTAAATGGCATTTCCTGCATTCTGAGCGGTGATTTTTCAGCTCAGAAGTTTATAAAATTTCATATTTTGGACCGTTTCGCTTTATAGCAAAGAAAAATCAGGCGTCGCACGCAGGCTAGCCCGCCCTCAGCCCTCCCAAAACGGCATAACGCCTGACACAGACAAAATTTTAATGTAAACAGTAAACACGGCAATACTATTTTTTCTAATATCTGTTCGATTAAAGGTCTTCGTGTGTCAAAACTTTTATAAAAATCAACGGCAAGGTATACGAAACATATCTTTTACGAAATTATATCGCTTTAATGGACATAAAAGCATTGAATCACCGGGTAAACGTCGAATAGATCTTGAAGCCATGCCCTTTGATTTTAAAGACGAGTTTTGGGTACTTTACTTGCTTACGCATTTTCTCATATAACATCTGATATTCACATTTTAAGTAGACGTGTTTAAGTAGACATTTAAAGTGAACAAAAGCAAACAAAACTATATATTTTCAGGAAATTGTTAGTCATGCTGAGCATGACTAGCATGACCGCTAGTTTCGACACTGGCCGCTATTGCTCAGGCACTACAGCAAGAACTTGGTTAGATATTTTACCATAAATACCTCACTCTTGATCATTAAGCAGTTAGTATTAAAATTATGTTGTGTCAAAAATCCCATCCCTCGATCATTTAAAAAAATCAAATTCCCCTGTCTCATAAAAGTCAAGATCCCATCAGTGTCCCCACACCCTGGGTTTACATTGATAAGTTGGCTAATAATATAATTATTCAGGCAGTTTCAAATGCTCTTAATTTGACAATTCATATTATTGGAACAGCACCAAATTTCTCCGAGGCTACAACTATACAACCAATAAATGCATATAATTGGGCATATAAAAACTCACTTAACGGTCTTCCCTCATTGTCCAGGAACTTCACATTCACTTTTCCACTCACAAATTAAGTATATTAAAGTACAGAAATACTACGAAATAATGTCGCCACCCCCCTTATATCAACACTATCGGTCACTGACTGACTTTATATATCTTGTGAATTTTCGCCACTCATCACAATACTGCAAAGTTTAAAAAACTTTGCACTAAAAATGGCGGCTTGTTGATTTGTCGATATTACCGACGAAGAAATTAATGAAATTTAAAAAAAATTCTATTAAAAACTAGTAAAAAAGCAAAGATGTAGTATTTTTCTAATTCAGTAGTAAAAACCGGTATTCCTGTTCATTGAGGCACGACCTCCAGACATAACAAATAAAAAAATAAAACAATCTGTGATTCTGTTTAAAAAAGACACACATTGTAACATAATTTCACGGAAAGCACATATAGAAGTCACAAAATAAGTTATTAAAGATTATTTAAGTGGTGTACATTGAAACGTTCCAGGGGTCCTGTTTACCTTTAACATTACATCGGTCTCCAATATACCCTGCTGGACAGTCGCATTTGAACATAATTCCATCATTTGTACAGGTTCCACCATTGAAACAAGGCGAACTCGCACAGGGAGAGCCTTAACATAAATGAATGGTGAAAATATATATATTAGGCAAGTAGATGCGTCCAAAACTAAAATCCCAAGAGTCAAAACAAGAATCCGATACAAAAGTCTTCATTTTCTGCAAACTACAAACAGTGACTTACATTAGAGACTTACATCAGACTTACATTACTTCACAAACTACAAACAGTGACTTTCATTAGAAAGTTTGTATACCAACTTGGAACATAAACCACTTAACATATCACAACAATTACAGACACCATGCAATAGACTTCTTCGTACGCAGCATCAAACAATAGACCTACCGACAAACAATACACCAACGCTCAACGCATGACGCAACACACACTCGCACTAATTATGACACAAACAAACGATGACGTAATGAACCAGATGTATACATAGGCGAAGATGACCTCCGCTGAAGCCGTCGAAACGACAGCCACCAACAATAATCTTTCTCAAGACTACAACAACCTGGACAATCAACTTCACACATCTAATGATACTCAAATCATCCACTTCATTTACTTCAAAAGTTGTCTTTTTCTAAAAATATTGTTTTAATGTCCGGTTAATACTCCCATTAGAAACTCGCTACAATGGTCGATTCTGCGCATTCTAGATCATCATCAAACGCATTCTTATCCCTTATTGAATTTGAATGACTGAAATACTTACCGCAGTATTCAAATCCTGTTTCGTTTCTCCAGTTAATAGTGACACCGCGTGACTTGCATTCTGCACCATAAGCATCAAATGACTCACACAAACATGCGACGGGATTTTTATCACAGGCACACATATCATATTCACAATTCTGGATATACTCTTCGTCAGTTGCATTAACAGTTGTATTACATAAAGAAAAAGGATATTTAAGCAATGCTGAACAGTTCATCTTGGCTATTGGTTCTCTATCAGAATTTGTAATACAGGGATGCTCTACTCTTGTTGCATTTTCACAATTTGGATCAGTCTTCCATGAATTTCCAAAGGTCTCAATGTTTGTTTCCGTTGTATTGAAAGACGTCAAGAAGTCATCGCCTTTTATTCCATTATATGTACCACACAGACCAGATGTTCGGTTGCGGTAACGGCCACGTACTGTAACTCTGACGTTGTACACGTTATTCCAACGCACACTGACACCATAATTACTTGTGACTAACGTTTCTGCACTCGAAGGATTCCAGATTCTTATTCCTTTAGAATCAAATAAAAATATTTTTAATTACCTTGGATTAATACATATTTGTAAGCAGAATTGTGCAGGCAAGCAATTCTTGCGACGTGTCTTGCTACGATATGTTACGCTGAAATTGTTTCCAATTTTGCAACTAACAACTTTTTGGCTGCAGTTTGCAATATAATGTTGCGAAAGATAGAAATCAATCCCTAAACATTTCGCCATGGTTGCGCGACAAGTTGCATCAAATGTAGCAATGCGTGCAATTGGTTATTTGTACTACTTTATCGTCATACAAAAATAAAGTACAATTTTCATTATTAAATAGTTCTAACTTCCGAATTAGTTACAATATAATTATTTCAGTGCATTTTGATATGTGGTGGAATGAAATGGCGCGGTATTTGCATGTTTCTCAACTTGCATTAGCATGGGAATATAGGGCAAAACAGGGGAAAGGTCTGATAGTTCAACCTATTAAAATCCATGATCATTTTCATAATAGCATGGACTCGAGTGGAAACATAGTCAATAGTTACGAGTGTCATTTTTTCAGCCAAAGTATAGAAGAGGCCCTTAGGATGCTTTCTAAAGAAATTTTTTTACAAAGTTTCGTAAAATGTTCAGCTATATTTTATAAAACAACTACAACGAGTTTAAACCGATAATTTTCATAGGATATTTTATTAACTGAATTGCACACATTTTGCATGGGTAAATTTGGTCAAAACGATAAAAATCTGGGCATGTTTAGATTTCAAGCAATTGCCTACACCAGTACAGGCCGCAGTGTTACATATACATCACATACATCTATGTATTTTTGACGATAGCCTATGGACATGTTGTGTCATGAAAACAGCGTTGCAACGTTTAAAATAGAAAATTATTCATGATCGCACAAATATTGAAACGTATAGAAAGGAATTTAAATTACCACAATCTAGAACGAAGATACAGATATTACCATTATTATCTGAATATAATAGGACAATTTATATCATATCTACAAAAATATTTAATGACATCTAATTTGAATAACCGAGCCCACGTTTGGGATCAATGCCCATATTCAGACCTCACAACAGCCACGCTCACAAGACATCATGTAATATGTATCGACAGTTTACCTCCGTAAGTCACTGGGAGCGTTACGGTACTTCCGTTGACCGATACACTTCCTCTTTGAAGGTTAATAACCATCTCGGGAAAGATCACCGATACAGACTTGGTGCACGCTACTTCACCATTTCCACAAGCTTCGTTGACTTGTCTTACTTCAAACCAGTTGTTGACACGGTCTTTAGAAAGCACGTACTCACATTTCCCCATGAAGTCGTACCGTTTCCCATCAAACGTTGTATAGTGAGGGTCACCAGTTGCCTCACAAGTTGCCTCGACTAACCAAAAGTAGATTGAAATCATAGTCATCATTGTCATCATGATCTGAATATCATTATTATCATTATCATATATTATCATCATCACCATTACATTACATGATGATTAATATTAGCAATCGTAACATCATCAAAATCATTCCAATCAGTTTTCTATTAAAAAGACTTGTCAAAAGCAAATTAAACATGCCGTACACAAGTTCCTATACTCTACCTAGATCTTCACAATTATCTCCTTCGTAATCCATATTACATACACACTGGTATGTGCTAGCAGCCATTACACACATTTCGTTTGGTAAGCAGGACAAGTCATCACAGCTGGACACTAAAAAACACAAGAAGTTAAGAGAGAATGTGACCACATTGCCATCGACTTCTTTCTTAATAAAAAAACTGCTTCCCAATGCTTCCTATTTTTTATCATTGAAATATATTATTCCAAATTTCAATTTATAAAGCTCTTATCTATAGAGGGGCGAAAATCCTCAATTCTGATTCTTCTATGATAAAGGTTCTTGATTGAGGTTATACTGTTATTTATTTATGACTTATTCACAAATATACAGTTTCGTTTGTCTATTCAATAAATCAACAATAAAGCCTAAATCAAAATGTGTCATCACACGTCAGATTAGCCCGCTTACTCCTGCCGATCATGGCATTACGTCATTATCAAAAGGTCGCTCTTAAGTCTATTAATGTCTCACACTTTATGGCCACGTGTCAAACTCCTTGTGGGAGAGTAGCCAATCCGGGAGCAGCGCATGAGCCCAATCGATCTGGGCTAAATAATATAATCTGGCAGGAATTGAAGAGAGATAACGTTGAAGAAACATCTGATGATTTGTTATACTAGCTCGTGTCTCTACGAACATAGAGATTTATACGATCGCCTTTACGTTCAAATACCATTTAGATCTTCGATAGATCTACGAAGATATGAACCCAAACCGTTTCGCCTATTTAAGATATTTACCGATTTGCGATTCACTCATTTCTGCGAGACTTATCCATAGCTTCGGTTAATAGATTGCCTTGAACAACAAAGCGAATATATTTAAACGACTCATAAACGTATTTTACGAATTTACTTGGGAGCAATTCTAGAATACCCGTCAACTTTTGAAACCGCATTTAAAGGTAGTGCATATAACGTCTGTGGGAATTTAACATACTTGTAGTCTATGGATTCTCCTGAGATAAATTGTAATAAATCTTGTCAGCTGAAAATTTCATCTTCATAGACTTTTTTGCTGTTAAAGTTGACGAAAATGACGTCAAATCGGGCATCTGTAAACAAGTTTTCGTGTAGACAGATTCCCTATTTGACGTCATTTCCGTCAACTTTAACAGCAAAAAAGTCAATGAAGATGACATTTTCAGCTGACAAGATATATTACAATTTATCTCAGGAGAATCCATAGATTACAAATATGTTAAATCCCCACAAACGTTATAAGCACTTTAAATATAATGTCGAAGGATTATGTTGTGCACGTGTGTATTTGTTGATAGTTATCAAATTAAATGGGGTTTTAAAATAGAACGAAGCAATTGTATATGATGAACTTTCCGTAATTTGACACTTTTACTAACTGCCAACAGATGCAAATAGCGAAAGTGGACGGGTATTCTAGAATTTAGCGTTTACTTGCTATATGTTGAGAAACTTTACGGCTTTATAACTAAGGTTATGAACGTAGCGCTATAGTCAATTATCGTTTATCTCGCTTTCGTTCTCAAAGTAAGTGATGTCTTGGACGAAGAAGCATTTCAGGAAACAGCGAGAAGAAATGTTAAACATCTGAAATGTTAAACATCTCAAACATGTTAACTTAGAAAAATATAAAGTTAAACGATTTTACGACATTACTTTCAAAACGTTGTTATGCATACTGATCATACGGTTGATATTTACATATTTCGCCTGAGTGCATGCGTGTGGGAGGGTGATTAAAAGGCCATTAAGGAATGAAACAAAGGGGGGCGCTTAGTGAAACAAAGACACACATACAGGGTGTATCAAAAAAGCGCAACCTCGAATTTCCCAAGAAATCCACTTTGTTTTATTAGCACAAAAGATTTTAGGCCTCTGGGAATTTAACTGTTGTTGATACTTGTAAAATAAACAACTTACCATTAAATACCTGTACATGCATAAATTTCGATTTAATTCTGCTTTACGTGCTCGAGTTTGTAGTAATTAGACAGTTATGCCCCTGGAATACGATTACAAGCTATTTTAAATTCCAAGGGGCGAAAATCTTTTGTGTTTAAGAACACAGTGGAGTTCTTGGGAAATTCCGAGGTTGCGCTTTTTTTTATACACCCTGTATATTGAGTTTAAATTATATTTATTGCGCTTGGATGTCATACAAAAGGCATGCACTAAGCTACATTTCAATAAGGTCGGTTTCTGTTATGGTTTCTGAGATAATACGACCTAAGTGATTGAATTTTATATGTTTTGGTGAGAAGGTTTTTAGAGAACGCCAAAAGCACCATCAGCCTACGCCTAGCCGAATCATTAGGTGTTATGGCCAGTGGCAGCCCATGCACCTGGATATGATTACCACTATACCCGGCATTGAACTCAACAAAGGAATACCCGATGACATTGCCGAAAAGATCTTTTTAGATGTCTCGGAAAAAAACCTTATTGTCTTAGAATATCTTATGGATCAATCAAGAGGCGACAAGCGCATAGCCGCCTATTCACAAAATGATTTTGAAGTTGATTCTGTAATGACTGGAAAAGGTGTAATTCATTCGAATAGAGTATATTCTTTAGATCTGGTGTTACCCGAAACGCATGCATAATATTTTGCATCTGTTCACCCGAGTTGTACATGGCGTTCATGACGGGTGGTTGTTGATACGATCGCTTTCGAATATAGCGGTACAGGTCTTGTTGATCAAAGGTATTTTCTTCGGTGAGTACGTTTGTCATCGGTAGTTGGTTTTAGATCAAGCATGAGATAACCATGAGGACGACTCGTCCCTTCGTCGTAACTTTTCATAAATTATTGAACATGGCCAGGATCAACTTGTCGCGCTAAGACTGAGATTTGTTGCTTGTCCCTTGGAGATTACGATATAATGAGCATTGAGGCTGATATTTCTTGTTTCTTTGCCTTGATGAAATATATTTTGATCAATATAGTTCACAGATAGATTCTGATGATGACTCCCTTTTGTGAATAGGTCGGCTATGCGCTTGTTGCCTCTTGATTGATCCATAATATATCCTAAGACAATAAGGTTTTTTCCCGAGACATCTAAAAAGATCTTTTCGGCAATGTCATCGGGTATTCCTTCGTTGAGTTCAATGCCGGGTATAGTGGTAATCATATCCAGGTGCATGGGCTGCCACTGGCCATAACACCTAATGATTCGCTCAGGCGTAGACTGATGGTGCTTTTGGCGTTCTCTAAAAGCTTTCTCACCAAAACGGTCTTGCCATTTTGAGTTGATCCAGCCACCATACATGTGAATGGATGTTTCATGATGCTGGACCCATTGACAACAGGAGTTGGTTCTTTGTAATTGTTTCCTGTCCCATGGACTCTCTTAATCTGGAGTTGCTTGTTAAATAATGTTGAAAAGCTTTTGCCACAGATATTGCAGGTATGACATGTTGCCTCTATAAGGACTTAGAGTAAAATTATTGATCATGATCAAAATTAAGTTTTTTATTTCTCATTCTCCTCTTCTTCTTGCTCCTCCTCTTTCTCCTCCTGGTGATCCTCTTATTGCTCCTCTTCCTTCTCTTCTTCCTCTTCTCACTATAATGTCCTCTTCCACTTTCTCCACCCCTAACCTTAGCCCTAATCAGTATTCATTTCATAGAGCATAATTAGTTATGCTGATGTTTTATCCCTCATAGGCCCCTAACCGTAACATCGTCCATCCTACTACAACAGAACTGAATAATTTATTACTTTTAGCATGATGTCATTTCCGAATAATCTACGAGCTTAGATTACGATGATGACATGACATCATGCCAAAATGGTTCGAAAGGAAAGTCTGAATTGTTCGAGTGGAATAACTTATGCAGTTAAGGGTTGTCGTAGGGTGGACGATGTTAGAGTTCGTGGCCTATGAGGAATATGACGTAAGCATGACTAATTAGGTGCTATGAATACTGATTAGGGCTAAGGTTAGGGATGGAGAAAGTCGAAGAGGACATTATAGTGAGAAGAGGAAGAGGAACAAGAGAATGATGAGAATGATGAGAAGCAACAAGAGGAGCAGGAGGAGGAGCACGAGCCGGGCAGCATGCGGAGGATCTAGAAGAGGAGCAAGAGAAAGATGAAGAGGAGCAGCAATAGGAGAAGTTGAAGAGCAAGAGCAAGATGGGGAGGAGGACCAAGAGCAAGGAGGAGAATGGGGAGGAGCAAGAGGAGGAGCAAGAGCAAGATGACGAGAAGGAGGAGCAAGAGGAGGAGCAAGAGCAAGAGGAGGAGCAAGAGCAAGAGGAGGTGCAAGAGGAGGAGCAAGAGGAGGAGCAATAGGAGCAAGAGAAGCAGCAAGAGCAATTGGAAGAGCAAGATGAGGAGCACGAGGAGGAACAAGAGAAAGATGAGGAGTAGGAGCAAGAGCAAGTGTAGAATAAGATGAGTAGCAAGAGGAGGAGCAAGAGGAGGAGATAGAGGACAACAGGAAGAGCAAGAGGAGGAGCAAGAGGAGGAGCAAGAGGAGGAGCAAGAGATGGAGCAAGACGAGGGGAAATAGAAGGAGCAACAGGAGCAACAGGAGCAACAGGAGCAACAGCAGCAACAGGAAGAACAAGAGGAGGAGCAAGAGGAGGAGCAAGAGCAATAGGAGGAGCAATATCAGGAGCGGGAGGAGGAGCAAGAGCAGTAGGAGGAGCAAGAGAAAGGGGAAGAGCAAGAGGAGGAGCAAGGTGTGAAGCAAAAAGAGGAGGAGAATGAGAAATAAAAAACTGGATTTTGCTCACGACCAATCACTTTACTCCAAGTCCTTATAGAGGCAACATGTTATACGTCTGAAATATCTGTGGGAAAAGCTTTTCAACACGATTTAACAAGCAATGCCATATTAAGAGAGTGAATGAGGCAGCAAACCATTAGAAAGAACAAACTCCTGTTATCAGTGGATCCAGCGTGATGAAACATCCGTTCACATGTATTATGGCTGGATGTAACGCCAAAAGCAGCATCGGACCCCCTCCTGAACGTATCATTTTGTGTTATGGCCAGTGGCAGCCCATGCACCTGGATATGATTACGACTATATCTGACATTGAACTCAACGAAGGAATACCCGATGACATTGCCGAAAAGTTATTTTTAGATGTCTCGGAAAGAAACCTTATTGTCTTAGAAGATCTTATGGATCAATCAGGAGGCGACAAGCACATAGCCGACCTTTCACAAAAGAAAGTCATCATCACAATCTCAAATCTGTCTGTGATCTATGTTGATCAAAATGTATTTCATCAAGGCAAAGAAGCAAGAAGTATTATCATCAATGCTCACTATATCGTGCTCTCCGCGGGACAAGCAACAAATCTCAGTCTTGGCGCAACAACTTAATACTGGCCATGTTCAAGAATTTATGAAAAGTTACGAGGAAGCGACGAGTCGTCCTAATGGTTTTCTCACGATTGATCTAAAAACAACAACCCATGACAAACATCGATTAAAATCTAACGTACTACCATATGAACCTTCTATCACGGATGATCAATATCAAATAAAATTGAACGTAACGCAACAAAACCCCACTATATTCGAAAGCGATCGTATCAACAATCAACCGTCCTGAACGCTATGTACAACACGGGTGAATATATGCACAATATTATGCGCCTGAGTTAACACCAGATGTAAAGAATACACTCTATTCGAAGGAATTACACCCTTTCCAGTCATTCCAGAAGAAACTTCAAAAACAACTTAACTTCCAAAATAATCTTCAAAATCAACTTCAAATTTTCTTAACTATTGCCAGGAATAGCCTCGCGAGGGATTAGAAGAAACCACGTTCTGCTCAACCTATCCCACAAAGTCCGGTATATCCCCTCGGGATCCCTGCTACACCTAAGGCATCTAAGGCACCACCTCCGACAGTTGAACATTCACAGCCACACTGGCACATAGATGACACCGATGTAGTGGACGAGAGTGATTCGGAAGAACCAGATGATTACTAATGTGAACGAAAGTGATTCCGGTAAAGAAGACCCGTATGAAGACGAAGACTCGGACCATCATATAACGATCATTCCCATGAATGAACCTCAAAATTCATATAAAATAAGATCGTGTACGTCGTATTATCTCAGAAACCATAACAGAAACCGACCTAAACTCAATATATGTGTCGTCTTTGTCTCACTGTGCGTCCCTCTTAGTTTTATTCCTTAATGAACTTTTAATCACCCTCCCACACGCGCTCTATATCTATATAAATCGTATGATCAGTATGTATACCAACGCTTTAAAAGTACAGTAAAATCGTGAAATCGTGAAATCGCTTAACTTTATATTTTTCTATGTTAACATGTTTGAGATCTTTAATATTTATTCTCACTGTTTCCTGAAATTCTTCTTCGGCCAAGACATCGCTTACTTTGAGAACGAAAGCGAGTTAAGCGATAATTCGGCCAATCTCTTCATGGTCATAAGACCCTAGCTAAATATTCATGTTTTTATATTTGGCTTAAGCCATATAGCGATACGTTCATAACCTTAGTTATAAAGCCGTAAAGTTTCTCAACATATAGCAAGTAAATTCGTAAAAGCCGTTTATGACTCGTTCGACTCAGTGGTTTAAATATACTCGCTTCGTTGTTCAAGGGAATCTATTAACCGAAGGCAATAATAATAATAATAATAATAATAATAATAATAATAAATTGAAAAATTAAAATTGAATATTACCAGGATCTGAAACGGGAGATAACACGAATTTGGAAGTGCAAAACCGTAAAAGTCGAACCCATCATAATTGGTGCGTTGGGTACCCTACCAAAGGGCTTGGAGAAATGGCTTGGGGTAATCGAGATGTCAAACTTGTTAGAATTGTTGCAGAGGGCATGTTTACTGGGATCAGTAAATGATAGGTACGACTTTTACCTTCCTGAGGCCACAGGAAGTAGCTTGATGCCTCATTTAAGACACCAGCGTTAAGATAGTTCGCTGTAATTAACAAATACATAATAATAATAATAATAATAATAATAATAATAACAATAATAATAATAACTGTATTTTAAGAGGGTTTTTCTACATTATTACAGTTTTCAGCAATATTCTACCTGAGGATTAAGTCTCGCAGAGATTAGCGAATCGCTAATCGGAAAATATCGCAAATAGGCGTAACTGTTTGGGTTCATATCTTCGGAGATGGTATACATCTCTATGTTGGTCGAGACACGAGCTAGTATGAAAAAGCATAAGATGCTTCTTCAACATTATCTCTCTTAGTTCCTTCCAGATTATATTATTTAACCAAGATCGATTGCGCGCATGCGCTGCTCGCGGACGGCCAACTATCCAACACGGAGTTTGACACATGGCCATAAAGTGTATAAATACGAAGGTGAGACACTAAGAGACATAAGAGCGATGTTTTGATGACGTAATGCCATCAATGGAAGGAGTCGGCGACTAATCGGACGTGACTTGTTTTTTTCTCTACTGCTAGGATATGAGCCGGAGCCAATCAAATTGCGAGATATCTCATATCCTACTAGTAGATTTATCATTACCAGAAATCAACGACCAAATTAATGACCACCTATTGAGGATTAATTTACATATTGTGCTTAGAAAACAGCGTCCCATTTTACAGTGAGTTGTATAGAGGAAAATATTAAAACGAAGATTGTTCTTATCGAGTAGGTGGTCAACCGTTAGCCGACCTCTTACTTATTACCTACCGGTTTAATTAGATTAGGAAAATCTACGATCTGCCAAATGACAATTTCTAGAGATAATTTCGTCAATACTTGTGCCTCTATTAATTTTAAAATGCCAATTGTCCTATTGTCATTACAAATTCGGTGATTATTAAAATGTTAGTATAAAATATATAGGTTAAGATATAGGATAGAACTGTATGTAAGATACAGGTATAGGTTCTCCCATCGACTTTCGAACATTTCACCAAACACTTTTCTAAATACCAAACAAAATCCAACAACAACTCTATGACGCGTAGCCTATTTTATTTGTTGGCTGTTTTCAATACAATTAATTTTGCGGATCGTCGATTTAACAGATCTAATCAAATCGGTAACTGAATAATTTAAAAATCGTTGATGTATATATTAAGAGGTGGGCAAACGGTAGGCAATGAATATTGGTAATGAAGGTAATGAAGCTCTGTGTAACTGTAAAATGGGACGCCATTTTCTAAGGGTCACATGTAAATTAACACTAAAGCGGCAACAATTTTGTCGTTAATTTGTGGTAATGAATAACATAATGATCCACGGCTTCGGAAGATAACATTGACATCCGTCTGGATAATTCTTGATATCAAGCTCAGCCTCCTCCATTAATTGTTTAATATGGACGTTTTTACAATCTTCAGATATCCTATTTTCAGTCCTCTTATCCCGATTATTGCACAAATCTCGCTGCTTCGTTATCTGGTCTGTACTGTGTGGACACAATAATTTTGCCGTAAAGACCTCCATCTCGGTCAATAAGTCTTTAAGAATCGGCAGTTCGATGCCATGGACATTTGTGCCGACCTACTATACGTACCGTGCAGGAAAAATGCTCTGGATACTAGGTTTAAATTACATAAAATTTTGCTACTAATATAATATCTTGACATAATATCAGTCAATCAGCTGTGCTCACGTTATGTCACACGGCGTTTTCTGCATTCATTGGAATATACAAACATATTTAACGAACTGGGGTAAAAAAAATCGTTCCCACTTCTATGGCATGCTAGTGAAACAAACATAAACATAACTATAAAAATTGTTAAACAGGAATAAATAAAAACCACCGCAAGCAAGTTCGTTTCTAAAGCTCTTATGCAAGTTGTTGTTGTACCTGTCACGGATGACAATTAGCAATTCCGTAAAAATGAAGTATTAATGGGCGTTACCTTGAATTTCGCAACGAGCTCCAATGAATCCCAGAGGGCATTCACATGTAAACAGAGTCCCATTATTTGAGCAAGTTCCGCCATTGTAGCAAGGTGCACTAACGCACGGGGTACCTATAATAAAAATAAAGTTATTATTTTAATAAAACTGGGAAATTAAAAAAATTAAATGTAACACCTACTGTAATAGTACATTTTCACGATTATGCGTCTGTATGCGGTTTCTCCATCTCTTGGAGAGCTTTTTTATATGTTAGTGGTGTATTTTTTGTTTCCAGTTGATGTACAGAAAATGTCGGACATCTTGATTGGCCATTATGGCGTAGGGGCATATGGGATGTAATAGAACCGTAACGCTGTGACAACATTGTTATTATTGCTAAATAACCTTATTAAGAACATTATTCACAGGCTACAGCACAGCATTGTTCACATTTCGAGGCACAAAGTTGTCAACGCCGATTGACACATCTGATAATATATCTAATATATGTGACATCTAGTATAGGAGGTAAATAGATTGAGACTTACTGCATTGTTCAAAGCCTGGTTCCATTTTCCATACAACGGACACACCTTGAGATTTACATTCAGCAGCATACGCCTTTAGTGACTCACAGAAACATGCTATTGGATTTGTTTCACAAGCACACACGTCATATTCACAATCCTGGATATATCCTTCTTCAGTTGCGTTGACTGTTGCATTACATAAAGAGAAAGGATATCTCAGTAAAGCTGAACAGTTTATTTTGGCAGTTTCATTTCTTTCTGGATATGTGAGACACGGATGTTCAACTTCTGTAGCATTTTCACAGCTAGCGTCAATTTTCCAAGAATTTCCAAAGTTTACCACGTTTGTTTCCGTCGTGTTGAATGGTGTCAAGAAGTCGTCGCTTTTTTCTCCATTGTATGTACCACATAAACCAGATGTTTTGTTTAGATAACGACCAAGTATCGTGATACGTACGTTATAGACATTGTTCCACTGAACTTTAACACCATAGTTTGTTATTACTAATGTGGTACCACTTTCTTCAGTAATATTTACATCTTAAATATAAAAAAAAAATTATAATACGTATGAAAATATACATTCTGACTTGAATCTGTAATTGATCCTCTTAAATCCTCTATAATCTCTGATTAAATCGTTTTGAATCCCTTTGAATCGTCTTGATTCATTTTAATCGTCTTGAAATTTTGGAATCCTTTTGCATCCCTGATTGGATTGTCATGAATCCTTTTGAATCCATTTGAATCATATTGAAGATCCAAACAGGAATTCAAAGGGATGCAATCAGGGATTCAAGAGGACTCAAACGAATTCAAGAGGATTCAAGAAGATTCAAAGGGTTTGAATCAGGGATTCAAGATGATTCAAGATGATTCAATCAGAGATCAACAGGATTCAAATGGATTCAAGAAGATTAAAGGGATTCAATCATGGATTCAAGAGGACTAAAAGGGAATCAATCAGGGATTCAAGAGGATTAAAAGGGATTCGATCAGGGATTCAAGACGATTCATTCCAGAATTCAAGAGGATTAAAAAATATCAAGTTAATTGAAAGGGATTGAAAAGGATTCAATCAGGGATTCAAGAGTATCCATGAAGATGCAGTCTAGGATTCAAGAGTATCCAAGAGCATTCAAAAGGAATCAAGAGGATTCAATGAGGAAATTAAGAGGATTCGAGAGGGTTCAAAGGGACTCAAGAAGAATGTAGAGCGTTCAAGAGGATCAAGAGGACTCAAATGGATTCAATATGGAATTCAAGAGGATCCATTCCGTAAATCAAGAGCATTGAAATAAATTCAAGCGGATTCAATCAGGGATTCAAGAAGATTAAAAAAGATTCAAGAGGATTCAATGAGGGATTTAAGAGAGCTACTGGAAGAAAATACCAATGGTCAATGAAACTTGAACCGTTATATTCGAAAGCAATTATATCGTAACCTCCTATGCTCAATGCCTCGTATAATTCTGAGCAAGAAATGCATAATATTATGCATGAGCATCAGTTAACACTAGATGAATAGAATATGTTCTACTATAATCGACTTTAACGATTCCTAACTTTTAAAAATCAACTCACCGACTAGCTCCAAATTCAACGGCGACTACAAAATCAACTTCAGAATCTGAGAACGAAAAGCCTCACGGCGGCATCAAATAAACAAGGTTCTACTCATCAGCCATTCGATCAACCCCATTCAATCAATCCATGTGGAAGAGAATGATTCAGTTGAAAGCAAAAGATAACATCCAGATGAAATTCACTGGAAAACTTATTAAGATAAACCAGAAGGCAAGATACAAATGATACCGAACTAGAAGATGGCGATTCAGGTGAAAAATATCCGGATGAAGAAGAAACAAAAGATTATTATCATCAACACAATGAGGGAAATCATCAATTTTTAAAATGACACTGCGTAACTATGATCTGAGCTACAGCCCTTATCCTATATTAAGGAGTCGACATCCCAATCCTACAAAAACGTTTTAAATAAACCCAATGTTTTGTTGTGTTTGTTCACTAGGATTTTATGTAGCATATTAATAATATTTTGTCTATCTCCACAAGCGCCCCTTTTGTTTTATCCCTTAATTACTTATTTAACGATT
>JAYKKM010000123.1:2387500-2515000 GCA_035772405.1 Chrysogorgia sp. JL179-B06 | reverse complement strand
AATACAATGTTTGATCGCTATGATCGCTCAACATAATAATAATAATAATAATAATAATAATAAACCTTATTGATACAGGTTAACATGCTTCAGCTATATTAATAGCTGCTATCAATGATGGACCTGTAAAGACCTAATAATTAAGAATATATACAAGGTTAAAAATTTAAAAATATAAAATAAGATATAATGAAATATTAAAAGTCGCAAGACTGGCATAGTTGTTTAAACTTAATAAAATATTGTTCATTGCGAGTTTCTATAGGAAGTTTGTTAAAAATCTTTGCTCCTTGGAATTTGAACATTTTTTCTTCCAGATTCGGTTTTAACTGTAGGCAATGTTAAGTAGAGGATTATTTTGGAAAAATAATTTTGGAAGACAGGAGGAGTTAAGTTGTTTAAACACTTATATACTTCCATAGCGCAAAGCATCTTTCGAGTATGTTCTACTGTTTCCCAAGAACAAGTTTCATCTTTATTATTGATTATCGCTTTGGCACGTAGTTGGCTTTTTTCAAATTTGGTACTTTGACTCCTGCTCAGCTCAAGAAGAATATTGTTACAATAAAATATAATAGGTTGAATCATAACTTTATAGATGGTGAAAGCGGCAAATGGACTAATATTATGTCGTAATCGATTTAAAAGTTCCAATCTAGCAGATGCTTTCTTGTAGATTTTTTAAATATGGTTTTTATAATTTATAGATACTGCAACTGAGAATGTTCTGTCTCCATGAGTCACCGTTTTGGATTTTGGCTCAAGTAGCAGATTGAACGTTGTTCTAACCACGGACACTGTATTTATTATATCTAACGTTTTTTCTTTATAATCATGTTTTGTTTGTGCATATATAAAAAAATTATATAAAAAACTGGAAAAAATATATCTACTGTATTAACTGCAAGTCTTCACTTTCTGGCACAGGAAGTGCTAATTGCTACTCAATTTACGCAAACGATTAAAGTGCCCATAACCTCAAAACGTTTTATTGTCTTGTTTGGAAGAAATTTTAAATGTATGGAATTTCGTCACACATGCATAATGAGTTATTGGAGAAATGTGTGTATCTCTTTCATTCTCGAACGAAATCCTTTAAAATCAAGACGTTTGGTGTTGTGGGAGAAACGCACACACGTGTTATTCACACTTTAGTGTTTTGATTTCATGAACGCAAAGATATATAACATTCTCTGATGACTCATTATGCATGTGTGACGAAATTCCAGATATTTGCATATCAAACAAACTGATATATCTCACAAAGAAAGCGAAGAAGTGAAAATCTTCAAAAGAAGTTACTCTATCATTTTAAAAGTTCTTCCAAATAAGACAATAAAAATGTTGAGGTTATGGGCACTTTAATCGATTATTAATCGATTGTTGAGGACGATTAAGCGATTATGAATTGAGCCCATTGGGCCCAGCTCTATAATAATTACAAAAATATTCCCAAATCGAGTATCAGCATTACAATCGCCACCTCCGTCATCACAAACATAATAAATGCATCACCATCGGTATTGCCTGAATTAACAACCAGTTCTTAAATGGCATCTTCTATTCGAAGCAATAGGCAAATTCGTCCACACATATATATAAAGCTCGACAATGACTGGAAAGAAGTCAACAAATATAAAAAAGGATTACCCATTTCTTGTATCCACATAAATATCTTTCAAACCCGAACTAGAAGACAATGCAGGGACCACTATATCCTGCTCACTTGTTATGTTTACATAATGGATCTCATCTGTCAGATCATGGATGTAGTAGAGCACGTTTTGTTCACTGGCGACTGTAAAACGTCGAACATCTGTAAGGAGAATGACATTTTGCACGTCCGAGCCGTCTATATTGGCGCTAAATATCGTTCCCGTATCGCTTGAGTTGTAGAAGTACAAACGGCGAGAATGTTTGTTGTATCCCAACAGCGAGTCCGACGAATCTACAAATTTCTCGCTTGTTGTAACATTTCCAATTTTTGTGTATGACGTTATTTGTGATGAAGTGCTATAGTACAAAATTGATATTTGACAGACATCTGCAAAAAATAAGAATAAATAATACGATTATTTCCAGTAGCTTTATACAATTTCCAGGCTGAAAGCGTGATATTTACGAGACGTTTAGAAAAGCATTTTTAAAACGTGTACGAGCCTCTTTCGAGTTTTAGAACAATTTAACAGGTGACTATGGAAATTGACAGTTGACCAGATTAATGGCTTCGCGCGAGGTGACTAACATTTTCCGGCAGCGTTTAAGAAATGGCGGTTTGTCGATTTGTCGATATTACGGACAAAAAGAATTGGAAATTAATAAAATTAAAGAAAATACTATTAAACAACTATAGACACAACTAAATATGTAGTTAAACCTTTTCAAGGAAAGATATAAGACAGTATTTTCTAATTCTGTAGCAAAAACCGGCGTTGCTGTTCATTGAGGCACTATTTCCAGACATAAGAAATAAAAATTAAAAGGTTTACACTTCCATTCTCTTTAAAAGAACACGTTAATTGCAACATAATTTCACGGAAAGCACATAATATAGAAGTCACAAAATAAGTTATTAAGCACTATTTAAGTAGTGTACAATTGCATATTGGAACTGTCCAGACCAGGACGTGAAAATAAACTAAGGTTTACCTTTAATATTACATCGGTCTCCAATATACCCTGCTGGACATTCGCATTTGAACACAATTCCATCATTTGAACAGGTTCCACCATTGAAACAAGGCGAACTCGCACAGGGAGAGCCTGCACATAAATGAATGATGAAAATATATATTTATTTTTCCCCGGTGCGTATCCTACCAAATCCTGCTTTCTGATTGGCTAACGAGCGGTCCGTATGAGCCCATACGGAGCGCTCGAAATAATTTCAATTTTAAATGCCTTTTATAAGCCGTAAAATATTCTAAAATCTTTTGAAAATGAACTCAAACGAGATTGAACATATTGAAAGACATATAAGTGATTTTTTTATCCGGATAGAGACTTAACTCTCAATTTCCTTGGACGAAGAAAAAGCACAGACTGATGACGACCAAAAAAAACAAGCCAGGATATTAAGGAAAAAATAAATAAATAATTTACCGTTTCGGTCGGTCCGTATTGAGAAATATTTCCCTTGGTCTCAAAAACGTCCCTCGGCCTGTGGCCTCGGGCCGTTTTTGAGACCTCGGGAAATATTTCTCCATACGGACCTCCAAACCGGTAAATAACATATATATATTAGACAAGTAAATACGGTCAGAACGAAAATCCCAAGAAAAATTTAAAAGCTGTTTCATTCTAAGAAACCAGTTAATCCTCCTAATTAGACCTCGTCGGTTGTTCGTATGAAAATATACTGTCCTGCATTCTTATCCCTTATTGAATTTGAAGGACTTGATGAATAAAATACTTACCGCAGTGTTCGAATCCTGTTTCGTTTCTCCAGTTAATAGTGACACCACGTGACTTGCATTCTACAGCATAAGCATCAAATGACTCACACAAACATGCGACGGGATTTTTATCACAAGCGCACATATCATATTCACAATTCTGGATATACTCTTCGTCAGTTGCATTTACAGTTGTATTACATAAAGAGAAAGGATATTTAAGCAGAGCTGAACAGTTGATCTTGGCTATTGGTTCTCTCGCAGAATTTGTAATACAGGGATGCTCTACTCTTGTTGCATTTTCACAATTTGGATCAGTCTTCCATGAATTTCCAAAGGTCTCAATGTTTGTTTCCGTTGTATTGAAAGACGTCAAGAAGTCATCGCCTTTTATTCCATTATATGTACCACACAGACCAGATGTTCGGTTGCGGTAACGGCCAAGTACTTTCACTCTGACGTTGTATACGTTATTCCAACGCACACTGACACCATAATTACTTGTTACTAACGTTTGCCCACTCGACGGATTCCAGATACTTATTCCTTTAGAATCAAATAAATATATTTTAAATTAAGATGGATTAATACAGATACTTATAAACAAATTTATGTAAGCAAGAAAGTATTTCATATTGTCTTGCAATAATATATTGCGTTGAAGATATTCGCAATTTTGCAGGTAACAACATAAATTGCGTTGCACGTTGCAACAGAATGTTGCGAAAGGTAGAAGTCAATCCATAAACAATTCAATATTTGGCCTTTCAACATGGAAATTAGTTGGACGAAGTTTCGCCGTTCAAAAATATTCAGCAATGTGCGATAATGAAAAAGTATTGCTTATTCGTACTTCTCTATCGTTATATAATAATAGAGCGATGATGTACACTTATATAAGAAAAATTAAAGTACAAAAATCATTATACAGGGGTTCTAGCTGAGATTTTTGAAATATCTATCATTATTTCTGAAATATAATGGCGTGGTATATGTATTTTTGTCGACGTGCATTGGCTTGGGAGTATAAGGGGAAAACATGGTAAAGGATCTGTCATTTTAGTCCAGCAAGAACCATTGTCGATTGAACCAAGGATTTTAAAATAGCATGGAATAGATTGCAAATATATTATAGTTATTACGAATGTCATCTTTTGGCTAGTATGTGGAAGAAGCCATGTTTTTTAAGAACGTAAAAACAAAAGCTCGTAGAATGTTCGGCATCATTTTACGACTTTGATATTTAAATGTGTAATTTTCAAAATCTCGTTTTGTTTATTGGATAGCTTTATTTACTGAATTGACCACATTTTGCATTGCTCATTTTGCTATTCTGCCGCAAAATACCGAACACAGCTTGTAATGATGTGCAGGTAACACAGAGGCCTGTCCTGGTACAGGGCGTGGCAGCAGACGATAATATACCCTGGATTTTTTCCGATTTTTAGCGGAATTTTGTTGCATGAAAACTAGGTTCCTAACGTTGTTTAAAATAGCCAATTATTCATGATTACACACCATACAGTAAAAGGTAGAGCAAGGAATTGAGATGACTACAATCTAGAACGAATTAAGTTACAAATATTAATGCGTCAGCTTCACAGATACCGAAGACGCAACAATTTATCATGGGATATATAACAGCATAAATTATCATATCTACAAAAATATATTGATTCCTTCTATAATGCTGATTAAGCATGCTCCGTTGGGAACAAGTAGACAAGGATAGTATGAAAAATGCAATTTTCCCATATTCATACTTCGCAAGGGCCATGCTCAGAAGATAATATGTAGTATGTACAGTTTACCTCCGTAAGTGGCTGGGAGCGTGACGGTACTTCCGTTGACTGATACACTTCCTCTTTGAAGGTTAATAACCATCTCGGGAAAGATCACCGATACAGACTTGGTACAAGCTACTTCACCATTTCCACAAGCTTCGTTGACTTGTCTTACTTCAAACCAATTGTTGACACGGTCTTTCGCAAGCACGTATTCACACTTCCCCATGAAGTCGTACCGTTTCCCATCAAATGTTCTATAGTGAGGATCACCAGATGCTTGGCATGTTGCCTCAGCTATATAGCAATATAAATACAGATAAT
This sequence comes from Chrysogorgia sp. JL179-B06, assembly GCA_035772405.1. Lineage (NCBI taxonomy): Eukaryota > Metazoa > Cnidaria > Anthozoa > Scleralcyonacea > Chrysogorgiidae > Chrysogorgia > Chrysogorgia sp. JL179-B06. The sequence goes on along the minus strand of JAYKKM010000123.1, from coordinate 2,509,497 downwards.
TATCACCATCAGAGCACGTACTTTTTAGTGTTCTCCCAGTTACTTCCGAACTACTTCCCGCATAACTGGACGGAGCAAGCCAATCCATGAACCATATAATTTAGAGCATAGAATTAGACACAAATACAAAATCTTCTCAAACTGATTTGAGGTTTCTTTCTGTCAAAACTGAGCTTGTAAAGTCTAAACTATCTGATAGTGGTGCTAGTCTATTCAACTAACTACCTAATGACATGATCGGATATTGCTATCCATACTATCTCTTTATTGAAGAAAAAACTCAAAAAATTATTTCTACAAATGAACCACCAGGTTGACCATGTAAATAATAAATTCGCCTGAAGCTCGTGCAAGCATACAGTTATGTGCCATTGCTATACCTATATTAAGTTTTAATCATTTTTTTTGTGTTATTGAGGACAATTAGGTAGAATACCTACACGGTAATAATCTATAAATAACACTCTTAAAATAGAGGATTATTATTATTATAAAAAACAAGATTTATTTCGTTGATTAAGAATAATTTTCTCCTTACGGTAGGCAAAAATATGTAACGTATCTGATTGGTCCCTCCTAATCCCCGTGCTCCATCGAGAAATGGCACGGACGACAGTTAATCAATAGTAGTATTATATTAAATGTATGCATTATCATTAAAACATATAAAACACTCCGTGTTTCCATACAGTTATATAGGAACACGAGTGGAAGTTTGGGATAATAAGCTATTTAGAGAACTCCCAGACTTTGACGAATGTTTCTATAACTCATGCATGGGAACATGGTTAAATGTTTTCTATTTATTTTCTAAAACTATATTTTAGAGATTGTAAGAAGTACAGTAATAGTTCTAATACGAGTAAGCGTTCTTCCTCTGATTTCTAAATATGGACAAGCCGGTTGAAAATACTAGGCGCAGCTGAGTTTTTTAACCGTCTTTTTTGCGAAAAAGTGTTTTTCTCACGGCTTGTCCGTATTTAGAAATTAGAGAATGAACAATTACGAGTGTTATAACTTGCTTCTCAAACAAATCCATATTTCACGAGAAAATCGAGATTAAAGTTGGGGAAATTCGGCTGCAATCTTCTTCTTATTTATAAATACTCATTAAATATGGATTTCTTTTTAATTTTCATCATGAATTAATAATAGTTTGAGAATGTTCTTTATTATACACAGAAATTTCTCCGATATTTTAGAATTTAAACGAAAGGTTGTTAAACGTTTCTAAAAAGTTTTGAAAATGTAAAATACTGATATTTCAAGAGCTGATTCATATTTCCTGTCGCCGAATCGCTGTTGCTCTCATAGTTAACATAATTAACCTAAACATTTTTCCAGTCTATACTCATACAGTTCCATAACTGTGAAACACTCGTGAAAGTTTGGGAGAATTCGCTTTTAATTTGGACTCATTTTCCCATATCGATTTCTCGTTCTCCCAAACGTCCACTTGACAAAACAGACTTTTATCGACTTAATAAAATGTAGATGTATATGTGTTTCAATAACTGTATGGAAACATTACCATCATCACCATAATTATTGCGATTAATACAGTATGATCATGATTATCATCGTTATTATCATTATCAGAATCATTACAATCCGCTTTCAGTTAAAAATCTCTATAAAAAAACAAAATAAACATGCACAAATTCATACACTTTACCTAGATCTTGACAATTATCTCCATCGTAATCACTATGGCATACACACTCGTATGTACTACCGGCCATTACACAGATTTCATTTTCTAAGCAGGACAAGTCATCGCAGCTGGATACTGAGAAAAGTAATGAGAAAATGAATTCGAAATCATGTTTATTAAAACACAATAAATAGAATTATAAAAATAAATAAATAAATAAATAAATTACAAATAATAATTTTATTTATTTTTTATTTATTTATTTATTTATTTACACACTGAATTCTAAATTAAATGGGTTATTATACCTATTACTACCTCTTTTTATAGATATTTGCTGCTATTGGCTATAAAATCCTATACCTATATAACCTTTGCAAAAATGCACATTAAAACTATATTACTTGATAGCTTCAGGTAAGAAATAAATTATGTTCAAAATATGATATAACGCAGTAGGTTATCATAAAATAACGGGTAAATGCCCTGCGACCAAGGTTTAAACTTTACGTAACATTGTGCTACTAACATAATATCTGCCAATCAGCTGTTCTCATGTCATGTTACAAGGCGTTTTCTACCATTATAGGAATACACAAACGTATATCTAATGAACTGGGGGTACAAAACTGCTTCGCATATCTTGGGAATTTTAGTGAACCAAGCATAAACATAACAATAAAAAATTGGGAAACAAGAATAAATAAAAACAAGATATAATATAAAAAGAAGAAAAAAAGAAATGCAATGTGTCGAAAAATAATTATTAAAGTGCCCCTGCGACGAAATATCACATTACGTTTTCTGGTATTTTTTGTTACATAATATCATTTTAGGTTAATAAATGTTCACATTTGCCAAAAAAATTGAACAAGAAACACTCTATCACAAGAAATTTAACCTCCAAAGTCGCCCAAATTTTGTCCGCCATTGCTCAAAACTTGTTCCAGACGAGCCCACGATTCCACAGCAGATTATGTGATTATGACGTCAAAGACTCAACACGTGACAAAGCTTTATGGAATTAAACGAATTATACGACAAATTACAATAGAAAGTTTTCCCCAAGTAACTTTATATTCATATATAACTAGCCACGTGTTGAGTCTTTGACGTCACTTCCTCTAATCGCAACCTAAGTGTCCGGAACATGTTCGAGTAATGGCGGCCGCATAATCTCGTATAAAAACAGTCTGAAAAGGCGACTTCTCATGCTCGCAATTGCTTGAAATTTGGCAAGTTAAGTAAGAACACCATACTCTTTACAAATATGAAAAAATTCTGGATACCAAAAATTTGATCACAGGGGCACTTTAAGTAAACGTCGTCCACGAATATACGCAAGTACTCTTTTTCGTATTTTTCGACACTTATGAGTTCTTTTATTTCTCCTTTTCATATTATATCCAGTTCTTATGAGAACTTAGCAGCTTTCATATTTTTCATAAATAAAAACAAGCACAAGCAGGTAAAAAACCGTTCTCGTTTTTAAAGCTATTATAGAAGAGTTTATTTCATGCTGTTGTGGTTGATCTTCTGTTTCACCTTATGTTTCATGTTTTGTTTTGTACCTGTCGCAAAAGTTTGAACCAGCTTCATTGCAATTTTGATAAAATGGGACGTTACCTTCAATTTCGCAACGAGTTCCAGTAAATCCCAGAGGACATTTACATGCAAACATAGTCCCATTATTTGAGCAAGTTCCGCCATTGTAGCAAGGCGCACTAACGCACGGGGTGCCTATATGATAAAAAATAAAGTTACTATTTTAATAAAACGACAAATTTTTAAAAAAGTTAAATGTAGCAAGTTAAATGTAGAACCTATGCTTCTATTTGGTATCTCACTCTGTATTGAGACTTACTGCATTGTTGGAAAGCCTGGTTCTGTTTTCCATACAATGGACACACCATGAGATTTACATTCAGCAGCATACGCCTTTAGTGATTCGCAGAAACATGCTGTTGGATTTTTTTCACAAGCACACATGTCATATTCACAGTCCTGGATGTATCCTTCTTCAGTTGCGTTGACTGTTGCATTACATAAAGAGAAAGGATGTCTGAGTAAAGCTGAACAGTTTATTTTGGCAGTTCCATTTCTTTCTGGATATGTGAGACATGGATGTTCAACTTCTGTAGCATTTTCACAGCTTGGGTCAATTTTCCAAGAATTTCCAAAGTTTACCACGTTTGTTACCGTCGTGTTGAATGATGTCAAGAAGTCGTCGCTTTTTTCTCCATTGTATGTACCACACAGACCAGAAGTTTTGTTTAGATAACGACCAAGTATTGTGACACGTACGTTATAGACATTATTCCACTGAACTTTAACACCATAGTTAGTTATTACTAACGTAGTACCACTTTCTTCAGTAATATTAACATCTTAAATATCAAATTAAATGATATTAGTAAGTTGTAATAGATAAACACCGAAGGACGCGTAGCGTGCGAGGGCTGTATATCGCATAAATCCCGACGTTCGAGGTATTTATCTGACTTATTATTACATTGAGGAGGCTTCCAACAAAGTTTTGTCGATGTTGTCCACCTTGGACAAAGATTTCCCGAGTTTTTTCTCCGTAAAACATATTTTCTATTGTATAAATTCTTATTTCAAGTGAAATGCTTTTCCTAAAACGCAGTCGTAGTCGATTGGCAGTTTATACTATCTCCTTATTCTGGAAAAGTTATATTCTTACTGCAAAACAATTTCATCTAAGAGATGAAAATGAACATTTTCCTATAGAACATTCATTAACTTAACTTTGTTATGATGCGGCAATAGATATATCAGGCGGAAAACGTAATTTAAAGATAAATATTAGCAATATATTAGATAAATATTAGCAATTAAATCTCTTTTATCATGTCTTGTCTCAAAGTCGTTTGCTGGGCTCTAATATTTATCTTTTATGATGCGTTGAGATTTTATAAAAGGACGACAACTAACATTCGCGAAATGTTCCTGTTTTTACTCAGCCTATCAAAATTACTAAAAGGTTGATGAACTGACGAAATTGAGTAAAATTCTAGAAACGTTAGTTGTTCTTTTACTCGAAACGTTAGATTTCTATACACTTGATTTCAGTAGTTTACGAACTTTTAGCAATTCCTAGTTCAAAAGAAAGTGATAGCACAAGTCAAGCTCGAAAGAAAGTGTTTCATTGCTTTTCCAAGGTATTTCCCTTTTTCTGAATAGTGTTTCCCTTCTTGTGCATTGTGTTTCCATAAAATTGCACTGCTTTCAGCCAATCAGTATTGAGAAATTTTTCATCTACAACTCAGCTACGGTAATCTATTGGGGTGGGGAGGAGACATATTTGCCTATATAATAAACTGGTAAATCGACACAACTTATTGACAGTGACACTTCCTCTGTTCAGGTTAAAAGTCAATGTGGGAAAATACTTAATATGTAATTTTTCACTTGCGCAAAATAGTTTTGTTAATAGAATGGTACTCAAGAACCATGTATAATTTATGCACATGTACTCGGATTACAATAAAAAAAAATACCTCCATAATTAACTGGCAAGTTAACGGCAGTTCCATTGATAACGACACTTCCTCTGTTTAACTTAATGTTCCATGTTTGGAAAATAACTGAGACAGACTTGGTACAAGCTACTTCACCATTTCCACAAGCTTCGTTGTCTTGTCTTATTTCAAACCAGTTGTTGACACGGTCTTTAGCAAGCACGTACTCACACTTCCCCATGAAGTCGTATCTCGTTCCATCAAATGTTGTATAGTGAGGATCACCAGATGCTTGGCATGTTGCTTCAACTACAACAAAAGTATTAGAGTAAAGTTAGATAAAAATGACTGCATGTATGTATAATAACTGGCTTTGTAATATTTTAATAGCTAGTTTGGAATGCAAATTTTTAAAAGAGGGCCGCACTAAAACGCAGCATTATAAAAGTCTGCGCAGCATACCCTGTAGATAGGTAAAATATTTATATTTAAACATTTATATGGTAAAATAATCCATTATTGGAGATTTAGTCTCAACTTGCAGATGGCTTGTATTTTTGTGGTCATCATTGCATTGTATTGGCAAAGTTAATAAAATATAAATAAATATGGCGAACAATTGACGATTAAATGGTCTTATAATTAAATTGCAAAAATTAAATTAAATTAATTAAATTGCAAAAAATGTTACCAGCACACAAATAAAAAACGATAACGGTTTGAAGAAATACAAATGTCAAGATGATTATGAGAAGGTTTTTTTATAATATTTTGAAAGGATATTTAAGTTTCAAAAAAATAAAATTAGAAAAAATGGTCCCTATAATTTAATGGGGAAAGGAAACGTGCTCATTTTGCTAACTTTATGCAAATTCTTTTTGCAGAAAAATTTGGAACCGATATAGGCTTAAACCTTGCGTTCGATATTGACTTACAAGGCTGTTTTGGCCATTTTTGGTCGAGCCAGAGAAATACTCCAGTTTGCTACCCTCTCATCGTCAATCAATCCCTTCCCATTCCGTATACTTCCCTACAATCCCAGCCAAAACATTGCTCGCACAGCCTTGATTCGGACTCGGAAAAAAGAAGCCTGCACAGAGTTGCCTGCGGAGGAGGCTAATGCAGCTGAACATTTTGGAAAAACATATTGTTTCATTTTACTCAAATCATTTACCAGGGTCCATGCAATTGTCTCCCGTGAAATCACCGTGACAAACACATTGATATTTTCCATTCTCGTTGACGCATATCTCGTTCTTTCCGCATGATAAAACACTGCAATTAAGCGCTGTAAAAGAAAACATGAAACACTGATTTAGCACAAAATATAACGAAAAGCATCATTCGACTGCTAGCATGTAGAAATGTTATAGTTTGTTTAACGCATAGTGTGATACATATGATCTTGTCAAGTTCTACAGTAAAATATTCCATGTATTGGATATAACAAGTAGACGTTTGGTGGCGTAATATTTACAAATTTGCTATGCACTTCTTTATTCGATTATATTTAAGACATTTCGCGAACGGAATAAAATTTCCTACAATACCGTCACAATTCAATCCATTTCCACTGAATCCCGGATTACATAAACAGCTGAAGGAACCATCAGTATTTGTACAAGTAGCATTCGGATGACATAGTCCTTGAGAGCACTCGTCGGTATCTAGGTTCAAATGATAATGTGTATGTGTTTCAATGTACGTATGTGTTTCAATGTTCAATGTACGTATGTGTTTCAATGTGCGGGTTCAATTCCAGACGGAGTTGCATTTTTCGCAACTGGTCCCGGTTTGGTCTTAAAATGTATGTATTCCAACACTCGAAATTTTCCTTCACCATAAATCCTTTCAACATGTAGTTTGATCGAGTGAAATGCCAAATATTACCTACGTATATACAGTTCCTTCCAATATTGGCAACAGATTTATTACTAAGTTTCACATTTGCTAGCCGAGCTGTTAATCTCAGGAAAAGCCTGAGTCCAGGACGGTAATCTAGTCCACAACCTTCTGATAACTAGTCTGATGCACAGATTCGGACTGCAGCGCAAGGTTACTAACGATATAAAGTAATTATAAGCACTGGTTGTCATTTGACATGTACAAACTTATTGGGTAAAAGGCGCGTGTAATTACCGTGCGTGTAATTACCGTGGTCTAACAATTGTCGGTAAACTTGCCGTTGACTAACAACTCTCGTCCGGAGCCCGGGTTAATAACTTGACTACACCAAACGTGAAATTTAATATTATAAGTAATACAGTACCATGAAACGAGGGAAATTAGTGATTAAGGGGTATTTATATGTAAGCGAGCTAGTCGTCTTGGTAGGGCTAGCCATAGTTACATGGCTGAATTTCACCTCGCATTAACACGCAAATTTTCTATCCAATTAACATAGCTGGTCATAGCGAGTATTAGATGCATGTTTTAGATAGCGAATTTTACATTTTACAACCCAGGGCCAGCCTTCTTGAGTGCGTTTACATGGAGAATTCCCATACTTCAAGGTGAGATCTCCGGTAGCCAATTGCAATATCTCGCCAAGGAGGGCTAGCCCTCGTATAAAGTATAAACGAAACAAGATCTTACAACGGAGGTGGCATCTTGGCGAAGAGGGCTAGTCCAACCAACATCGCTGGCTCGCCTCCATATAAAGACACCCTAAATGTCCCCAAATTCCGAGGAAGGATTTTTTTTGAACTCCCGAGGTCAGTACTTTCACAAATCCTCCAGAGAATGATCGACAAAATATATTGTGTATTGTTTGAAATTATTTGGAATGAGAAAATCATGAATGGGCGGGTAGGTTGTTTGTATGTGCGTTCATTCATGTCAATTGGGGCGAAATTAGAAATTTTCTTTTATTTGAAAAAAGTGTACATGTTGATGCGGGAATTCTGGGACTGAATCCCGCCTTGAAAAAAATAGAAACGAAGTAATCATGGTATTACAATTAACAAGCTACAGCTCCTTTAACTGCAAATATTGCGTAATATATCACAGGTGTAAAGCGTCATTTATTTTAAGAAAATGACACATTTACCTTTGCAATAAGATCCATTGCCATAAAATCCTGTGTTGCAAGAACAGCTAAAGTTACCAGGGGAATTTGAACATGTTGACTGGACATGGCAATAAGTTCCAACACAACATTCATCTTCATCTGTTAAGAATAATGATAAGTTATGATATTAATTATAATATGTTATCCAGATACAATGTATAATGATTGTGTGGCAAGGCTATGAATGTGGATTTGGTGAATGGACGAATGGATGGACGGATGGGAGATGGATGAACGGTCAGAACGGACGGATAAATAGATAGATAGATGGAGGGAGGGATGGATAGATGGAGGGATGGATAGATAGATGGAGGGATGGATGGAGGATGGAGGGATGGATAGATGGAGGGATGGATGGATCGATCGATCGATCGATAGATGGATGGATGGATGGATAGATGGATGGATGGACAGATAGATAGATAGATAGAAATTTTATTTAAACACGGTGGTTCTATCAGAAATTAAGAATTACAAAAGTATAAAAATTAAATCTGGTCTACCTAGAAGCCGTGTATACAACTTAACAAAAAACAATATTTACATATTTTTGTTCTTTTTAGTTTGATTATCTATTTACAACTATAATACAATTACTATAATACAGAGAAGCTACATATTCGAGCTATATATGGTTGTTGTCAATGCAGAAATCATGGATGGAGGGATGGAGGGACGGATGGATGGATGGATGGACGGATGGATGGATGGAGGGATGGATGGATGGATGGAGGGATGGAGGGATGGATGGATGGAGTATGGAGGGATGGGATGGATGGAGCATGGATGGATAGATGGAGGGATGGATGGATCGATGGATAGATGGATGGATGGATGGATAGATGGATCGGTGGATGGATAGATGGATGGAGGGATGGAGGGACGGATGGATGGAGGGATGGATGGAGGGATGGATGGAGGGATGAACGGTCAGAACGGACGGACGTATGCAAGGATACTCATATTTACTATTGCCAAAAACATTCCTTAATTCATTTAACAATCTATTTTCCACACATTTACTTACCAAACGCTGCAATAATCTCATTTGCACGAAACGGAATTGCCATACTTTCCACTTTTTCCAATGAGCTTTTCCTGTACTTGTCTATTCGGTCGTTGTCGATATCCAGCACATACAAGTGCAACATGTCTTGAGTTATCTTGATATCTCCTGCATAACTTATATTTAAATCAAATGTGTTTCCACTGTAATATGTCTTGGACAGTTTGCGTTCGCTATTTGCAGGGTCGTAATCCACCCAGTATACGACACCATTGTCTTCATCGACAGAAACTAATTGTGGAAATTTGCCATCATCGTACAATGGACTATAAACCATAGTCTCGACGTTAATGCGGCCAATATCGTCGTTTTCAGAACCAACGACAATCAAGTAACTAGAACAGAGATAAAAGAAAGAGCAAAATTACCCAAGATTTACCTTAGTTTGAGTTTTGTAACATTGAAGTCAACGCATGATACGCAGTAGCAATCAGTTTTATGGCAAAATAACTATTTATATACTGTATCCAAATAAATATTTGTTTCAAATATTTTGAATTTGGTTTGTTATCGAAATAAATTAAAACTTAGCGACGATAAAGTAAATGATAATGCATATAATTCTGAATCCTATTTTCCACTTTTCCAATAGGAGAAATAATTTGTCATAATTTATCCAGATCGGATTATTGCGATTTTTCAATTTTCCCTTTAATTTTGGGAAGCCCCCTGAAGTTCTTCGCCCCCTTTATGTGATGAATGTGTGATGTGATGAAGAGTGCTGAATTTTAATCACCCAATATTTTCGTTAAGGTGGGGAAATCCTCCCAAAACTACTGTTACAAAATTATGACCACCCTCAAAATTCACATCTAGATAAATTATGAATGCTACGTGACTTTTATCAGACTGGAAAAATATGTGATTGCATTAAATTGCTTTCTTCCTGAACTTCTTACCAAATACTAAATGTTTACAATATAAGTTATATAAGAGTGTGCAAATCGCGATATATATATATATATATATATATATATATATATATATATATATATATATATATATATATATATATATATATATATATATTATATATATATATATATATATATTATATATATATATATATATATATATATATATATATTATATATATATATATATATATATATATATAATATATATATATATATATATATATATATATATATATATATATATATATATACGAAAGTATACAATGTGCCCTACCGGCTATCACCATAATATATATATATATAATATATATATATATATATATATATATATATATATATATATATATATATATATATATATATATATATATATATATATATATATATATATATATATATATATATATATATATATATATATATATATATATATATATATATATATATATATATATATATATATATATATATATATATATATATATATATATATATATATATATATATATATTAATATGTTCTCATGCATCAAGCGATATGAGGATAAATGCTACTTGATATTAATAATAATTAATAATTGAAACTATGACAAGCTCCTGTGTAAACTCAGAAAAACGTTTGAGCCTAAAATGAAGCCACTGAAGACAATTATATCGTATCCTTAATCGCAATGCACGTGAAGCAATGACTATATATTTCCACCACTCACCGATTTTTTACATCCATGTCAAGATCCGTAGGTCTATTAACCACTGGTGATGTAACAATGGCGTTGTCTGACTTGCTTGAGATATTCACATATCGGATTCTATTAGTTAGTTGATGGATGTAATAGATGCGCTGAGTTTTACTATCAAATGTAAATCTTACAACATTCTCTAATTCAATGACTGTACGAAGATCAGAACCATCCACGTTTACGCTGGAAATGAACTTGGATGTGTTATAGTAATACAAACGACCAGCCTCACTGTCAAAAGCCATGTCAGTGGCATCGGAATTAACCAATTTTGTAATATTTGTGACATTGTTAATTCTAACATAATACTTTATCTCAGTTGTCCCGCTCATGACAATAACAGGAATTTTGCAAACATCTAGAAAACAAAGACAAAAGGCCATCTCAAAAGAGGAAATATCAGAAAGAGAGCAATATGTTTCAGTATGTCAACCATAACACTTTATTGCGAATCAAATACTCTAAAAGGTTGAGAAATAACCTTTGAGAAACAATTGAGAATAATATCATATGCGTTCCGAAGCCACGCCAGAAAAATCATATCCTGTCAGGCTTAACCTTGCACAGTTGTTTCCTCCTAAACATTAATGTTTTAAGCAAAGTCGCATTGTTTTGTTAATGTTGTAAATGTTACCCTTTAAAACTAAATAAGTGAATTTCACTGGTTGACGTCATTAAGTGCTGTCTTTTTCATGCGACCATTTCCACATGGCATTCATGGCAACGGAAGGAGATCATGTAACAAACTTTACCAATATATCAAGTTTTACTTGCAATCTGACAAATATGCGTTATATTCCTACTTCTATTCAAATAATATTCTAGAAGTAAAACAGATATCAATTCCCAAAGTGACATTGTTGTGTTGAGTCGAGAACAAACTGGCTGTGATATTTTACAGATATATTGGAAAATGTTGTAACTTCATCCTATTAATTTTCTAGACTTAACCCGAACCCTTTAACACGATCAGGTTGACATTGAGGAAGTTTTTTCGTGTATATCAGCGTTAATTAGATATTCTCAAAAAATATTGTGGTGCGTGTAACAAATATAAATTAATAATAATAAATAGAAGAGCATGAAAATTACTTTGTAGAATTTTAGATTCACATGATGAATTATCAAAATGTATATTGATAACCATTACCTTAATAATGTTTTTTTAATCCTAAACACATTTGTGGTAAGAGGGAAGAGGAAAGTTAACCAAATAATAAGAACAAAATCTTTCACCTTTTATTTCACATCGTTCACCAATATAACCCGTAGGACATTCGCATGCGTATGTTGATGCTTCATTTGAACAAGTACCACCATTGTAACAAGGCGCGCTTGCACAGGGTGTACCTACAAGCAAGACCAGATTAAAATAACAGCTTAAAATAAAGCACACAGATGGTCCGATTCTATATAAAAATTCAAAAGTACATCACAATGTCATAACGACTATCGCTACTTAAGATATGGTAAAACAAAACGAAAGGTAAAACAAAAAATAACGGTAAAATAAAATGAATGGTAAAATAAAAATAATAAAAATAAAAATGAAGAGTAAAAAGCGAATTATAAAATAAAATGATTTGTAAAATAGAAATGAATGATAAAATAAAAATGAATGGTAAAATAAAAATGAATGATAAAATAAAATGAATGGTAAAATAAAAAAAGAATTTTAAAATAAAAATAAAGAGTAAAAAATGAATGATAAAATAAAAATGAATTGTAAAATAAAAATGAATTGTAAAATAAAACGAATTGTAAAATAAAAATGAATTGTAAAATAAAAATGAATTGTAAAATAAAAATGAATTGTAAAATAAAATGAATTGTAAAATAAAAATGAATTGTAAAATAAAAATGAATTGTAAAATAAAAATAATTTTAAAATAAAAATGAAGAGTAAAAAATGAATGATAAAATAAAAATGAATTGTAAAATAAAAATGAATTGTAAAATAAAACGAATTGTTAAATAAAAATGAATGGTAAAATAAAAAAAATAAAATAAAAATGAAGAGTAAAATATGAATGATAAAATAAAAATAACTTTAAAATAAAAATGAAGAGTAAAAAATGAATGATAAAATAAAAATGAATTGTAAAATAAAATGAATTGTAAAATAAAAATGAATGGTAAAATAAAATGAATGGTAAAATAAAAATAAGAATTTTAAAATAAAAATAAAGAGTAAAAAAATTAATGATAAAATAAAAATAAATTGTAAAATAAAAATGAATTATACAATACAATTACCACGCCCATGTAGTCACATACTTTTACAATTGCCAATATCCACGCCAATCGCCAAACATTACAATACATCTTCGTATCTCAATAAACAAAATGTTTCTTAACCGAGATACTTACTGCATTGACTAAATTCTGTTAAGTTTCGCCAGGTTATAGTCACATCAAGCGACTTGCACTCGGCAACGTACGCCTGAAATGATTCACACAAACACACTGTTGGATTGCTCTCACAAGCGCACATATCATATTCACAGTCCTGTATATATCCCGCAGTTGCATTGACTGTTCCATTACACGACCAGAAAGGATATATTAACAAAGCTGAACAGTTGATCTTGGCTATCAATTCTCTCTCAGAATGTGTGATGCAGGGATGTTCTACTTCCGTCGCGTCGGCACATCCAGGATCAATCTTCCACGAATTTCCAAAGATTGTCGCATTAGTTTCAGTTGTATTGAATGATGTTAATAAATCGTCGCTCTTCACATGGTTAAAGGTGCCGCACAGACCAGACGTTCTGTTTAGATAACGACCCAGGATTTTTACTCTCACGTTGTACACGCTATCCCAATGAACAGTTACACCATAGTCACTCGTTACTATTGTCATACCATTGGAAAGTTTATTTATTCCAACTCCTTTTATATAATAAAGATACAAATATTTATATGAGTGTTTCCCTTAGACAACGTACATGCACTTTGTTATCCAAATATATAAGGCTAAATAATTTATTTTCGAATGTTTTAAAGAAAAGGATAATTGAAAGATTAAACCATAGTTGGAAGGAAAAAGACAACCTCGTAACCCAGGGTCTTATCTCCGCCACGCCCCCCTGGCGGAGATAAGACCCTGGGTACGAGGTTGGGGAAAACATTGGGTACACTTCAACTACGTCAGCCACTATGCCGTTACCATGACTATTTGTACTACAACCACATACGCACCACTAGTAGAAGAACTTCCTATAATCAGAAACTAAAGACAACATTGCCACAGGTCGAACCTTAATTTAAATATGGTTCCAAGAAATCGCATCCCATTTTAAACAGGGAGTAAATACAGCTATCCAACTATTTTCCGACATCGTGACATATAAATAACGGTGATTTTCAGATTAATCTACCTAATACCTATTTACATCAGGCAAGTCTACCATCTGCCAAACTGAGTTGAAAACTGCTAACAATTTAAATAGGGTACGAATTTTCGGATTCCTGTAGGATTACACGTTTGGCATTCTTAAAAGCTTTGGCCACACGTTCGAAAGTTTGAAAACTTATATTTGCTAAAGATTAAATATTTGGGTAAGTTGGTATGTTTTATACCTCGAATTCAATAATAGTCACAGATTTATAATGACAACAGAACAATGACCAATCTAAAATTCATACTGAAGACTTAATTATTGTCAAAAGTTGTAGAAATAGTTATTTGCCGGGTTTGTTAAATAAAGGGAAAGTAAATAGAATACTGAATACTTTAAAAATTATGTTGTTTAACTCTTTCCTTACGGCTGAAAACATCAAAAATTGAACGACCACGTTGTTCTATTGATATCTCTTGAAATAACCATAACTGTTGCGAAAGCTATACATTTTCTGGAAGCCCAATAAACCGGCTTTTACTTGTTCTTTTAAATTTCCCGAACAAAACACATTATGTTAATATAAATTAGCATTAATTATCATAAATCAGGTTGAAAAATTTACATTTTTCCAGAAAAGGCTATCTTGCACGCCCGGGTAGCATCTTGAAAACTCAAAATGCCACCAATCGCAGAGTTGTTTATGAAATCAAATCAAACTTGGAGTGTGCGTGGATTTCATGTTCCTGGCGCTTGTCGAATTTCAATTTTTAATCTTGCGTTACCGTGTGCCGTGTTTTTCGATTGACGACTTTGCGGGTCTTCAGTGACCCATTTTAACTGCGCCCGTAGGGAAAGAGTTAATAGTAGTGAGCTATCCCGAAAGAAAAATACTCTTTATATATTACCGTTCAATTATAAATTCACTGTTTAAAATGAGATACCATTTTCTAGGGACCATATGTAAAATAGCCAATATATAGGCGTACGTTTTGTCCTTAATTTCTGGTAATAAAAATACTTCTAGCAAATGAAGCGCTACACACACATAACCACGACAACAGTACCACCAACACTACAAGTATTGACAATGGCGCTAGCAGTTATAGCAATAGTGCTGCGTCTATTACAACCATTACAACAATTTGTAATTTAAATAAAAAACTAAAGAGAAATAGATACCTCCATAAGTAGCAGGAAGGTTGATAGTAGATTCGTTAACACTGACAGTTCCTCTTCCGAGTTTAACCAATAGACCAGGGAAAATAATTGTTATGGACTTTGTACAAGATACTTTACCATTTCCACATGCTTCGTTGGTTTGTCTTATTTCAAACCATTTGTTGACATGATCTTTAGCAAGCACATACTCACACTTTCCCATGAAGTCGTACCTTTGTCCATCGAATGTAGTGTAGTGAGGATCACCAGATGCTTTACACGTTGCCTCAACTAAGTCAAGTTAAACGTATAAATAATTTAAAAAAAAGGTTCATGGTTTAGCGTGCTCCATAAAATTTTATAAAATAAGTTTACAGTACTCCACGCACGCTGTGATTGGTCAGCTTGCTGGTCTCGATCAGGCTACGGAGACCGGAATGACGTCAGCAACTAATGAGAATTTGTGTTAAATTAAAAGCGTTATATTGTAAAAAAACAGATTGGTTAAAACAACCAATTCAATTTGGTTGTCTCAGATTCATCAATTGACCATTTTTTACGGGTTGAAACAGCCAAATTTTTTGGTTGAAACAAGAAAACTACGGTCATTTTTATAAAAAAAATATTTGGTTATTTTTAAAAAAATATTTGGTTGTTCAAATTGGTTATGAATCTGAGACAACCTATCAACGTGGTTGTTTTAACCAAACTGTTTTTAATCGTAATTATTCAATATATAAGAAATTGTTTCTGAATTATTTTATAAAAATAATAAAATACGTTTTCCCAGGTCTGTATAACGTGATCTAAACCCTCGTAAAGTAATAAAAACACTCGAGAAGTTAAGAAAGCACTCGTCTCGACGGCTCGTGCTTCTCCTTACACTTCTCTTGTGAAAGTTGAAAAGAAAACACCCACTGAACATTAAGTTTGAGCCGTCGAGCAAACTCTAAAAAGGCGGCGTCCAGAAGTATAAAACACGAGAATGAAAACGTTATTTATCGAGTACAAGAGCAGATACAGTGAAACTATATTAACATTTCTAACATTATATTTAAAGGCCTTTTGTTTAAAAGTAATTTGTTTTTGGGTACAGTTCCCCTTTAAATAGATATCGATGAAACACTAGGTTTTCTCCTATTCGGAAATAATGATATATTCACTGAAGATTTTCACTGAAATTATTCACTGAAGGTTAGGGATCGAGATAGGATTACTGATATATTCACTGAAGATTTCATCGATTTCAATACAATAAACAGAAGATTACATGGCCGCTTGGGGATACGAATTTATCTTCTCACGCTGATATTTCTCATTCGTGAGAGATACTACCAACAATCAAAGTTAAAATTCGTATCTCCGCACGGTCATAACAGCTGATTTTAGCTGATTTAGAAATAACAGCTGATTTTAATTTCGTATCTTACCACCAAAACTATACATGTGACATATCCAACTTCACCCTAGATGCATATCTTTTACAAACTGAATTTTCAATTATATATCTAATTTTTATGTAGAAAATATAGATAAAAAATTGGAACAACTAAAGTTAATGAAAATATCGTTGTATTAAACAGTTTGAATATTACAAGAATATTATATACACAAACTAATTATTTACCCAGCTGGCTGCAGTCTGCTCCAGCGTAGTCACTATCACAAACACATTGGAAAACATCATTTAGCTCAACGCAGATTTGATTTGTCCCGCAGAACAGCACGCTGCAGTTGACCACTAAATAAGGAAAACAAGGTTCATTTTACGAAAACACAAATAAAACTAAAGGTCAACATTGCCGCCCAAGCATGCAGATAAAAGAAGAACAAATAAAAACGATGTTAGTCAAGATGAGGAGAATTAAAACGGAACAAAGGAATTGGGGAAGTGATTAACAACGGAACAAAATAGTTCAAGAAGGAATTAACAACGGAACAAAGGAATTGAGAAGAAATTAACAACGGAACAAAAGAATTGAGAAGAAATTAACAACGGAACAAAGGAATTGGAGAAGGAATTAACAACGGAACAAAGGAATTGGAGAAGGAATTAACAACGGAACAAAGGAATTGGAGAAGGAATTAACAACGGAACAAAGGAATTGGAGAAGGAATTAACAACGGAACAAAGGAATTGGAGAAGGAATTAACAACGGAACACAGGAATTGGAGAAGGAATTAACAACGGAACAAAGGAATTGGAGAAGGAATTAACAACGGAACAAAGGAATTGGAGAAGGAATTAACAACGGAACAAAGGAATTGGAGAAGGAATTAACAACGGAACAAAGGAATTGGAGAAGGAATTAACAACGGAACAAAGGAATTGGAGAAGGAATTAACAACGAAACAAAATAGTTCAAGAAGGAATTAACAACGGAAGAAAGGAATTGAGAAGAAATTAACAACGGAACAAAATAGTTCAAGAAGGAATTAACAACGGAACAAAAGAATTGAGAAGGAATTAACAACGGAACAAAGGAATTGAGAAGAAATTAACAACGGAAGAAAGGAATTGGAGAAGGAATTAACAACGAAACAAAATAGTTCAAGAAGGAATTAACAACGGAAGAAAGGAATTGAGAAGAAATTAACAACGGAACAAAGGAATTGGAGAAGGAATTAACAACGGAACAAAGGAATTGAGAAGAAATTAACAACGGAAGAAAGGAATTGGAGAAGGAATTAACAACGGAACAAAGGAATTGGA
This sequence comes from Chrysogorgia sp. JL179-B06, assembly GCA_035772405.1. Lineage (NCBI taxonomy): Eukaryota > Metazoa > Cnidaria > Anthozoa > Scleralcyonacea > Chrysogorgiidae > Chrysogorgia > Chrysogorgia sp. JL179-B06. Next base: position 2,491,354 of record JAYKKM010000123.1, on the reverse strand, counting down.
GAAGGAATTAACAACGGAACAAAGGAATTGGAGAAGGAATTAACAACGAAACAAAATAGTTCAAGAAGGAATTAACAACGGAAGAAAGGAATTGAGAAGAAATTAACAACGGAACAAAGGAATTGGAGAAGGAATTAACAACGGAACAAAGGAATTGGAGAAGGAATTAACAACGGAACAAAGGAATTGGAGAAGGAATTAACAACGGAACAAAGGAATTGGAGAAGGAATTATAAACGAAACAAAGGAATTGAGAAGGAATTAACAACGGAAGAAAGGAATTGAGAAGAAATTAACAACGGAACAAAGGAATTGAGAAGAAATTAACAACGGAACAAAGGAATTGGAGAAGGAATTAACAACGGAACAAAGGAATTGGAGAAGGAATTAACAACGGAACAAAGGAATTGGAGAAGGAATTATAAACGAAACAAAGGAATTGAGAAGGAATTAACAACGGAAGAAAGGAATTGAGAAGAAATTAACAACGGAACAAAGGAATTGAGAAGAAATTAACAACGGAACAAAGGAATTGGAGAAGGAATTATAAACGAAACAAAATAGTTCAAGACGGAATTAACAACGGAACAAAGGAATTGAGAAGCAATTAACAACGGAAGAAAGTAATTATATGAACCGACAATAAAAAGAGAATAAACTAAATATAATGTGAGCAAAAATACGGGAAGAAAAACTAACACTTGAGTCGGAAAAAAAGAAAAATGGGAAAAGGATAATGCTAAGCAAAGGAAAACAAAGGAAATAGAAACAATGAAGTGCATAGTGGTAAATTAGAGAAATAAAAGAGAAAATAAGAAGCAAAAGTAGACGCGGTGAAATGGAGAATAGACGACGATACATCAGTGGACGATCGTCAAGTTCAAATCCTCAGAAAATTATTCTGAGTCTTAGATATGAGACATGCACTCCTCATTCGCCAACCAAACCACAAGCCAAGCAAACTGCATTGCAGTATACTTATGAAGACTTTTCCTCTCACCTGTACATTCCGTTCCATTTCCTGAAAATCCTGGATTACATGTGCAGGTAAAAGACCCCAATGTTTCAACACAGGTAGCGTTAGGACTGCATAAGTTTTGCTCACATTCATTAATATCTGCAAGAAAATGAAACATTTTCACTAGTAAATGAAAACTTATTCATTATGGTCGGGTATTTTATGCCATAAAAAGGCGAGCAAAAATGCGAGAAATTGTTTCTCGACCATTAACCACGTATATTATAACTATAACATAAGTGCGAATACCAAATATTTTATTCAATACACCACGTTGTGGTGTATGCCATACTAATTAATTTCAATACATGGTTCGCAAAAAAGTAACGTTCAGATGTATTATGGGATATTGAAAGCGAGCAATATTCTCGCTGCAGCTGTTGTGTACCATGGAGGTCGCGAATGGCATGATTGATAAAATATCCATGCATGTAATACTTGGAAATATCCATGCATGTAATACTTATTCATTATGGTCGAGTATTTTATGACGGTGGATGTCTAATGACGGTGGATGATGGTCAATGACGGTGGATGATGGTCAATGACGGTGGATGATGGTCAACGACGGTGGATGATGGTCAATGACGGTGGATGATGGTCAATGACGGTGGATGATGGTCAATGACGGTGGATGTCTAATGACGGTGGATGATGTCTAATGACGGTCAATGACGGTGGATGATGTCTAATGATGGTGGATGATGTCTAATGACGGTGGATGATGTCTAATGACGGTGGATGATGTCTAATGACGGTGGATGATGTCTAATGACGGTGGATGATGTCTAATGACGGTGGATCATGGTGGATCATGGTCAATGACGGTGGATGATGTCTAATGACGGTGGATGATGTCTAATGATGGTGAATGATGTCTAATGATGGTGGATGATGTCTAATGATGGTGAATGATGTCTAATGATGGTGGATGATGTCTAATGACGGTGGATGATGGTCAATGACGGTGGATGATGTCTAATGACGGTGGATGATGTCTAATGACGGTGGATGATGCCTAATGAAAGTGGATGATGTCTAATGATGGTGGATGATGTCTAATGACGGAATGACGGTGGATGATGTCTAATGACGGTGGATGATGGTCAATGACGGTGGATGATGGTCAATGACGGTGGATGATGGTCAATGACGGTGGATGATGGTCAATGACGGTGGATGATGGTCAATGACAGTGGATGATGTAATATGATGGGTAATTCATTACCACAGGAAATTAGAAGCTTTGATATGTTGGGTAATTTTAAGTCAGCAGTTAAGACTTTTCTTTTTTTAAATTAATAGTTTTTTTGTTCATAGTGGTAATATATGTAGTAGGCTTTATCTTATAATGAAACTGTAATAAGTTTTATAAGTAAATTTAAGAATATATTGTTGTAAGAGCATTGAGACTATTGTATAATGCTCCTAATACGTCTATTATTATTATTATTATTATTTACTCTGTTTAACAATGCTTCCATGGGTGTAATGGTAATCCAATAGGCTTATTACACATACATAGTTGGGAAAAGCTGAAAAATAACCACTTTCACGTTGTCAAGTTATTATCAAGAAGGGAAATCCTACGCACTTCCACTATCCCACAATATAAAGCGCGCGTGTTTGTTGATATTCGAATTCCGCGCACTAAAACGAGCCTACAAATAATTTCCCAAAGCAACCAGGTGATAAATCAGACATAGTTTGATGCTACTCTGGCTTCAAAAAGTTTCGACACTCCAATCGTTTCGACACTCCAATCTAGTGTTTTATTCAGGGGTGATCGTTGTAAAGTTAGGATCCCTATTTATACCCTCATAGCACCTGATGAAGACACTAGATCGCAGTGTCGAAACGTGGGTCATGGACAGTAATTTTTAAAATTACGTTCAAAAAACGTTTTAAAGCCAGAGTAGCGTCAAACTATCTCTAAAACGAGTCTTTTTAATGTAAAATTAATGAATATGTTAAAAATAAAATATGTTCGAAGAGGTAGAAAATATACCTTCACAGTATGTCCCATTTCCTGAAAATCCTGCCTTACATACACACGAGAAGCTTCCTGGCATGTTGATACATGTAGCATTGTCATGGCAGTAGCCTCCGAGACAGCATTCATCGACATCTAACAAAATAGACAATGTTAATGATAAAGTCAATCTCTATTCCAGCAGTCAAATTTTTAATACAGTTCTATTCATCATTATTATTATTCGTGTGCAAATAGCAAAAACAGACTTTTCAATATACACATATACACTATATATACACTATATATATATATATATATATATATATATATATATTATATATATATATATATATATATATATATATATATATATATATATATATATATATATATATATATATATATATATATATATATATATATATATATATATATATATATATATATATATATATATATATATATATATATATAATATATATATATATATATATATATATAACTAACTACAGACGGTATATATATATATATATATATATATATATATATATATATATATATATATATATATATATATATATATATATATATATATATATACGTGTAGGTTTTGGTCTACGAAATGCAAAGAGTGCTCAACAACATATAGTTAGAGCAAATATATTATATTTTCGCTTACCTCAAAACTGGTCTGCTACAACTTGTTTCATCTGTAAAAGAATCTTCTGTAAAAGAATCTCCTGAAGATTCTTTTACAGATGAAACAAGTTGTAGCAGACCAGTTTTGAGGTAAGCGAAAATATAATATATATATATATATATATATATATATATATATATATATATATATATATATATATATATATATCATGCTCTACGTTTGTTTGACCTTATTTTATCTAAAACCCGTTTTTCCAGTCACATTACTTTTATTAGTCGTTGTTTATATCGGGGGTCATTCCCTACGGTTTTAGATCCTCTTTTGATTTATTGTCTTTTAATCTCCCCGCTATATCGATCGTCGTTATTCCCATCACATATCAGCGGCTTGTTCGAGTCATTCCCGTCGTTTGATGCGTATCACTATTAAATCTATGTCCAGTAATTTACAACATACTGATGACGACATCTCGGGATGTAAGTCCTCTCTCACAGGTCTGCCCACCTATTTTGTTTACCGCTATCGTTCAACAAATTCGTATGCTAAATTCCATACTCTATGTTTTTCTTAAAGACGTTAAGGCGTCCAAATTGGCCAAATTACTGGGTCCTTCCCCGAATCCCTCCCAAAGCACTAGTTCCTCTAACGAAGTCACTCGTCTAGTTTTCACTATTCCCTCTGATTTGCCATTATCTGACCCGAGAGATCTGTTCTTGCGAAAGGTCTCAAGTTTGTTCCCAACTCCGGGCCCATCGATCTATTTTCAGTTAAAGAGGATACCGAATCTTTCTTCCGCCGCATGCGCCTCAAAGCCTTTTTTCAAGATAAGCCCACTTTCAATAGCAATAAGGATATTTTCGAAGAACTCAACCCCAAGAAGTCGTCTTGGTCTCCATCCGAAGGCGATTTTTCTTCCCTTGATCTTTTCGTAAGACAATGCCGCCATGACATTGATAAATTGCACCCTCCGCGCAGAAAACAAGTTCATAACCTTAACAAAGAAGAGCTTTTAGCTTTGAATTCATTACGATGCCGAAATGACGTTGTCATAAAACCTGCGGACAAAGGTGGCGCTGTAGTTGTCTGGAGAGCGGACTTGTATCGACAAGAGGCTCTTCGTCAACTCAGCGACACCATCTTTTATACTAAGTTGAATTCCGATCCCACTTAATCTCACCAAAAATCCGTCAAAACTACCATCAAGAATTTCATCCAAGCCGGTGAATTGCCTGCCTCTGCATCTAACCTTATATTAACAACCCCCAGAACGCCTGTCATATATTTCCTACCTAAAATCCATAAACCTAACAATCCTGGCAGGCCGATTGTTTCCGCTTGTAGTTGCCCCACCGAGCTCGTTTCCAGTTTTCTAGACAACGTCATGTATCCTTTGGTTAAGAAGTTGCCTTCTTATATCAAAGATACTAAACATGCCTTGCAAATTTTCGACCAGTTACGTTTCAGTAGTTCCGATAAATTTATTTTCACGATGGACGTCAAGTCCTTATACACCGTCATTCCCCATTGTGATGGCCTTGAAGCTCTGAAGTTTTTCTTTGATCAGCGCACTAATTTAGAACCCTCCACAACCACGTTACTCCGCTTAGTAGAACTAGTGCTTATACCCTTAACAATTTTTCGTTTGATGGTGAACATTATCAACAAATAAGTGGTGTTGCGATGGGCACCAAAATGGGTCCAAGCTATGCTAACTTATTTGTTGGTTATGTTGAAAAACAGATCTTTGAACAATACACGGGTCCCTTGCCTGATTTTTTCGGCAGATTTATCGATGACTGTTTAGGAACAGCGTCGTGTTCACGTGTCCTTTTAGAGCAGTTCATCAACTTTGTTGATGATTTTCATCCTGCTCTGAAGTTCACGTGGGAAATCAGCGAGACCTCTGTGTCGTTCCTTGATATTTTAATTTCGATTAATGGTGATTCGCTGAAAACGTCGGTCTCGTACAAGCCTACTGACTCGCATAGTTATCTTCTATTTTCATCCTCTCATCCCAACCACACTAAGCAATCCATCCCTTACTCTCAATTCTTGCGTCTTCGCCGCTTATGTAGCGACGACCAAGATTTTCAAGCCAAATCAATGGAAATGAGATATTTTTTTGTCCAACGTGGTTACCCTAGCTTTTCCAACCTTTTAGACCTCGCCGTTCAGAAAGCTTTTCTCGTCCCCCGTTTAGACGCCCTTGAACCATCTTTGGAACGAGTTTCAAACAATAAAATTCCTTTAGTTCTAACATTTCATCCTTTCAATTTTAAAGTTAAAAATATTATTAATCGGAATTTTCACATTTTACAAAATGATCCTGAGACGTCAGCCATTTTCACCGACAACCCTTTGGTATCTTTTCGCCGTAATAAAAACATTCGTGACTCGTTAGTACATAGTGCCCTTAATCAAAATACCTCGGGACCAGCGGGAACATTTTCTTGCGGCCGTTCCCGCTGTAACACATGCGCTTTTCTCAATCCCACTACAGTTATTACTGCCCCCAAATTCGACCACACAATCCGTCATGCTTTTTCATGCACGTCCACCAACATAATTTATTACATTTCATGCGATAAATGCCCTAAAATCTACATCGGTGAAACTGGGCGACGTCTTTCAGACAGGTTTGCTGAACATCTTCGTTCCGTGTGGATCAACGATGGTGACAAACCTGTAGCCCGCCATTTCAACAGCTCCAACCATTTGGTTTCAGACATGAAAGTCTGTGCCATCCTTCCCATCTCAGGTGGTAACGATAACCGCAAGCGGCAAGAGAAGCGTCTCATTTTTAAACTTGGCACCACACATCCTCTTGGTCTTAACGAACGTTTTTCTTTTATTTAATTTCCTAAAAGGTTTTTGTTATTTTAGTTTGCTTGGAACTTTTTATTATTAGCTTATGCACTTTCATTCCTTTTCAAGTCTGCGTTTCTATTATTATCGCCTAATCCCCTTGAATATTGGACCTGTCATTTTTCCCACCCCCTCAGTCTGCTTATTGATCGAGTGTTAAAAATAGCAAATGATTTAACTTTTCCCATCTCATTAATTATTAGTTAGTTTATTTCCGGTGCATTTGATTGGCTACCTTCTACCTGTGACACCCTTTTGGCATATATATAAGCCCGATTTATTTTATTTCATCTCGTCTTACTCTGATGAAGGGCTCCGCTCGAAACGTCAGTATCTCGTCGTATATATCAAATAGAGATCTTGTGTTTGTGTTTCGAGAGTGCTCGATACCATCGGTAGAGCAAATATATAGAATAACTGGACACGGTTACACTTTCGACATTAGTTTATTGCATACAGTTCTGTTTCGTACAGGCGAACCTGCACTCATCAGTGCTAGACTATATATATATATATATATATACTCTGATGAAGGGCTCCGCTCGAAACGTCAGTATCTCGTCACTAAATTCTTGGCAGTTTACCACCTTTTCACTTTGCTATATATATATATATATATATATATATATATATATATATATATATATATATATATATATTATATATATATATATATATATATATATATATATATATATATATATATATAATATATATATATATATATATATATATATATATATATATATATATATATATATATATATATATATATTAAAAACAGATTAAAAAGGTTGACACTGACTTAAAAATGTTAAAATATGGAACGTTTCGGTTTAAATACTAAAACCTTCTTCAGCCTTAACGACTAAATGGAGTTCTTTTGGAAATTACGACTATAAAACTACTAAAATGCTACGTTTGATTGGCTAAGATGTTATGATAACTGTTTGGCACGTGTACGTGTTCGTTAATTGAGTTATTGTCACGGATGGAATGCCAGGCCTCTAAAAACAAATTAAAAATCATCTATAAAAACGCGCTCGTCTAGATTCCCTCGATTCACAACCGGAATTAGGCACGTTGAATTTTGGTAACTGGTATCGGACTCTCGGTTTGGTCTTAAATTATTCCTTATAGCACTTTTCATTTCCATCTACAATTTCTATTTGTCCTTATAAATAATATTAATAATACTGTCGTTAGACTGCGGTTTTGTTTTCAATTTTGACGTAATTGAGTGCTTATAATTACTGACGTCGAAACCACGACAGCAAAATCAAAAGCAATGTTGAAAAACATCTGTTACTGACGTCGACCCACCATGAAAATCAATTTGATATCGGATAGATTTAATAAAGAGGAAGCAGGGGGATTTAGAAAAGAGGATGCAAAGCTCGGTATTAGTGGTGACGTCTCTTCGTGAATTTCACGACGCCATTTTCAGTGTTTTCACGGAAGGTCTTCCAAGTAGATATGTCGATATCAAGTAAATATTTGGTTTTATTATTTTTCAAGTAAATATGTGGTTATCAACATATTTATTTGATGGTATTTACTAATTACAAACGACATAGTATTTGACTGGCAAAAAATCACTAGAGACCGTTATGGCTAATTCAGCTTTGTTTCTTTGTAAAATTCCCTAACGTTGTGAAAACTTGGTGTTTTTTAGATGGCTTGTTTTAATTGGGTTTCAAACTTCCATTAGAAATTTTGACTTGAAGGCGCGAATAGCCATATCTCAGATCTAATACGTCATCTGGTATATAAATTCGGTACTTATATGTAGCTTGTAGTTCGTTAAGTTAATATGTTGTTAGTTTATCTGAAATGTCAGGCTCTTTCGAGAAGTGGATTAATATATAATTAAACTACAGTTTAAAAAATACATTAACAACAATGCAAAATTTTAACAAAATTTAACCAATGCGAAGGATGTTAATATAAAATGGATCCATAGCATTTTGTCAACTTCATAATAGTCGAATGCCATGAATAAGCAATTGTGCCAATCAAAGTAATTCAACGCAATCAACCCAGAACTCGATGTTGAAACGATATTATAATCAAGTTGATTTTTCAAAAACCTACCATCGGCAACCACGATATGACTTGCAGCAGCTTGAACACGAAATGATGTCAATACTTCTTCTGTTTCCTTGTCAAGTTTTTGGATCATGGAATTGGTAGGAATCAGAACATAGAGATATTTCTCACTTTGGGCAATTGATACTCCAGATATTGCGCCCTGGTATATTTTAACTACTTTCGTAGTCATATTATAAAAAGTCTTTGATAAGTAATAGCTGCTGTCATCATTATTAAAGCCGACCCAATAAACGACGTGGTTCCTGACATCAACAATCACATCGCTTGCAAAGTTATTATTTGAAAAGAAATCCGAAAGAACTGCTGTCTTCAAATCATATTTTGCGATGTCACCCACATCAGTTCTCGACAAAAAGAGCAACCTTAAAAAAATTTGAAAAACGATAACTCTCTCCACAGTTGAATGTACAGGTTACAGCACATGATATAATTATTCCTTAGCTTGTCATCCTGATGTATGTGATCTACTGACATACTTAAAGCACTGATATACACTAAAAGCACTTGCTGCTCGCGTATAGACCTTATTCGTCAAAAGCCGACAATTTAAAATTATGTTATATGCATATAAATTGGCCGTCATGACCTTGTTGTAAAGTAAGAATCCTTTTCAATTTCATACATGAAAACGAGTTCATAATGGCCAATTTATATGCATATAAAAAATATTAATTCGGCGGCCGTTTATAAATAAGGTCTATACCTATAATTATTGTAGGGGTTCAGATCTGTAAGGTCAACAATCTACATGAACTTCTCGCAACGCCCCCAGGCTACTCAAAACGGTCTGAAGAATAACTCGTTCAACTTATCCACAGGAGTTTAGAGAAAGACGGATGCCAACAACAACAGCAACAACAGCAACAACAACAACAACAACAACAACAACAACAGCAACAATAACAACAACAAAATTAACAATCTGAATTAAATTGCACATTGCCCACCGCTATTCCAAACCGTGTATATAGTGCATCAATAACATTTTAAAGGGACACTCCACTCCCAAAAACAAGTGTTGCTTAAAGTGCCACTGTGATGAAAATTCGTCATCGAAAAATGCCATTTTTTCTTCATGGATGTATTTATCAATGTGAAAGTAGCCCTTATACAAAATTACAGTCGAAACGGAATAAAAATCGAAGAGTTACAAACGTTTGAAAAGTCCTAAATCGACGTCCGCCATTAAAATCGGCCATCTTGTTTTTATCCATTCGAGAAGCGCTCGTGACGTCATAGTCTCAAGGAGCCGCGTCAACACAAATAGAATTACTATAGAATACAAAGCAGCGCATATACAAACCGCGTTTAAAATGTCAAATTCTTCCGAATCTAGTGGAATCTCGTTGTTTATATGTTGCAACAACACTACACGTGAAGCGTGCTTGAGACTCTGACGTCACCGGCGCCCTTTGACCTGACATTTCCAAGATGGCAGATTTTAATGGCGGCCGTGAAATTACGAACTTTATCGTCGTATAGCGCAGTCAATATTTGACATTGAGCGCTAAAATTTTGCATGGGGAGTTATTTATATGTACTCTTTGCAATAATGCTAAAAAACATGGGGTTCAAAATTTCATCACAGTGGCACTTTGCTTAAATGAAAGTTCTTTGTCGCCTTACATGAAAATAGGTATTAGTTTTCTTCTAATCGTTTTAGTTTTAGAGAAATTTGGCTTTGTTTCTCGTATTTTTGTAAATTGAAGGCCGCCATTTTTGTTCTGATTGCGGGCGAATACGGTCGCTCCTATAAATGTTTGACGTCATTGAGTGATAGAGTCACTTTCGAGTTTTTTTTTGTGGTATTTCTATCAGTCAATCATCAAAAATTAATGGAGAGGTCGCATTCGCCCGCAATCAGAACAAAAATGGCGGCCTTCAATTTGCCAAAAATACGAGAAACAAAGCCAAATTGCTCTAAAACTAAAACGATTAGCAGAAGAATAATACCCATTCTCATGTAAGACGACAAAGAACTTGCATTTAAGCAACACTTGATTTTTGGGGTGGAGTGTTCCTTTACAACAAGGAACATATGAAGTCGAGCTGAAAAGGTTCTTTTTTAAAAGCACCCAAAGTTTAGCACCCGCTTCTAACAGGTTTTAAGCTCTCATTCACTGGTTTTCAAAATAATTCAATCCCGGCTTACCTCCTCTCAGGATCGACATCAAGATCATAGGTGTTTCCTCCAAGCGACGGAAGTGAATCCAAAACAACAGAACTTTCAGAAGCATTATTTATGTTAATACTTTTTATATTCTTAGCAGGGTCAATGAAATAGACCGTATGAGACAGGTAATCAATTGCAAACCGTGATAACACTACATTGTCAGATATTACAACTTTATCAGATCCATCCAGTTTCACAGAGGATAGAGACGCGTCTAAACTATCAAAATAAATAATTCTTCCAGTTGATCTATCATACTCCAGCAGAGCATTTGTTGCACTTAGTATTACGTTAGACGATGTTCCATTGCTGGTTAATCCGATTATCTTTGATACTGTTGCGTAATAAATTGATTCCTCGTGGCACCGCAATTCTAAAATGAGGAAAAATGAAGACAGAAAATAGCAGCTAACGTATACAGCTGCGCGGTTTTACGCAAACGTCAAAAATATTAGAAAATAGAAAATAGAAACTACAATTCGCCGCTGCACGCAACGGAGATTTCAAATTTGAGATGACAAAAAGTGGAATGAATAACGATCATGGGCTTGAGTAGAACATTAAAGGGGAACTGTTCCCAAAAAAAAATAATTACTTTTAAATAAAAGGCCTTTAAGTATGTTTAGAAATGTTAATAGTTTTACTGTAACTGCTCTTGTACTCGAGAAATAATGTTTTTATTCTCGTATTTTATGCTTCTGGACGCCGCCATTTTAGAGTTTGTTCGACAGCTCAAGATTGATGTACAGCGGTGGTGTTCTTTTCAATTTTGACGTCATTGAGTGCTTTTCTTTTGTTCCTTGCACTCAAGGAACCCCCTCTGGACCTTGAGTATGAGCCGTCCAGCAAACTCGAAAATGGCGCCGACGTTCAGAAGCATAAAATACGAGAATGAAAACGTTAGTTCTCGAATACAAGAACAGATACCGTAAAACTATTAACATTTGTAAACATTATACTTAAAGAGTGACTGTCAACCGTGACACATTGCACGCTGGTTCGGCCATTTTTCAAAGCACAAAATTCCCTTGGTGAACTCATCCGTAAATATCTTGTCAATCCTTGATATACATACATACATACATACAAATTAGTCATTTTGTCTTTTAATTGAAAGAAGACATACAGTACCTTAGAAAGTAATTATTTATGTATTTTTCACAAAACTCAACGTTTTGTTGACTTTCGTTTCGAATTATGTTAGCTTTGACTGACGCGAAGCGTGAAAGACAATGTGATAAGGTTCAAACAAAAAAATCAGGTTCTGAGTGAATAAGAAAGCCTCCATAGGGTTTTCTGATAAGACTCGGCGAATTTAAGGAGTATTTACCACGTCAAGTTGGCAGCGAACCACTTCAAAACACTTCGTTATCGTACGGAAAGATAAACACAAACGCGCAATGCACGACGGTTAAAGCCCTTTTATTTAAAAGTGATTTATTTTTTGGCGCGGTTTTGGCCGTTAAAACCGCAAGAACACAAGCTTCGATGTGCAAGCTACTGTATAGCATATCTTAAATTAGAGAACAAGTACAATTATTATTGCTTTCTGTTTGTGGAATTGGCCTAGACAGTCCAGTCTATTTTGAAAGTAATAACATTTCAATCAATATTACTTACTTATGATTGGCTAATGACATCAGTTTTAGATTTTTATCCACTAGGGTATTCAGAAAAATACCAGATGTGGCGTTTTTTTTCTTAACGTTGCTTCGTAATAATGATCAGCTTTTTAATTATCTAGAGACCGCGGAAGAACCTGAAGAGTGGGGGGGCACCGCTAAAAAGGGGCACCTTGGTTATTCTCAAAATAATTGCGTAATTTAAAACGTTGTACGATTGTAACTACCATTTGTTTTATTTTGTTTATAAATAAACATTTTAACTTTACAGGAGTAAGTGCCTGTATACATTTCTACAGCAAATAGCAATGTTATACTTCCCAGTATAGGCAATATGTAAGAGATAAAGCCCGAGAACGAGGGATATATAAAGCCCCGAGGACGCGTATCATCCGAGGGCTTTATATAGCATAATTCCCGACGTTCGAGGGATTTATCTGACTTATTTCATGATTGAGGAGGTTTTCCAATACAATTTTGTCTATTTTTTCACCTTGGACAAAGATTTTCCTAGTTTTTTCTTCATTTCTTATCTAATTAGTATTCATAGGGCTTATGCTATATAAAGCCCGCGGGACATCAAAGAAAACCGACTCAATCATGAAATAAACCGCAGTAAACCTTAACCGCCACATGCCACATCTGCCCCCAGTGCCCATCCCCGGTTCCGTGGCCGGCTCTGTTTCTCTTTCGCAGTGTGTAAAATTGATTGAAATGTTATTTTTAGGAAATTACAGTTGTTCTCGAAGAGAATTGTGTTTGGGGAAATATTCATAATACTACTCGTGCTACGCACTCACTATAATATTATGAATACTACACGCGTGCGAATTTTCATTAATTCATCGAGAACAGTATTATTTCCATACCAATCAGGCTAAATTTAGTGACAAGAGCCGATCAGAGGCAACGAAACAGAAAAACAAATACCGTACAACAGATCGTTTCAAAAAATTTAAAAAAATTTACTCTGTGGTAGTGGGAAGGTCTTAATGTTTTATTTGATATTTAGGATGAAATCCTCAAAACGATGCAAATTTATGAACGGTTATTCAAACTTTATATTGTGTTCAGCATATGAAACCCTGCAAATCATACCTATCAAATCAAATCATATCATATCATCATTGTTAGTCCGCACGTCTCTATTATAAACAAATAATACAGTAGCCTAAAAGGCTCCCTCTCTTGAAACGTCAGTGATATGTTTATACGATTTTGGTAGTTCACACCCATCATTTTTACTTCTACTGTATTTAATGTAACACATGCAATCATTGACAAAAATTTTTGTAAAACATTATTACTTATTGGATTCCACTGAGCACAATATTACAAAATATTTAAGTCGAGAATTCAATATTGGGCGAGACCGAAGGCCGAGCCTAATATTGCAAATCGAGACTTAAATATTTTGTAATATTGGGCAAAGATGAATCCAATAAGTGTTTTATTATATCGAACAAAATATCTTAACATAAAGATGTTTCTTCACACGTAAACAGTCAAAAGGTTGCTGTCCAATATGTTGCTGTCCTACATGGTAAAATATTGGACTGTTTCGTGATACTAATAGAGACAATTGATTGGACGATTATAAAATTGAATAAACTGCTTTGATAGAATATCGCCTCCGGTATTCAATACTTTTTCAAGGATGGAAAGCTAGACGTGGCAAATCGACAACTTTGGAGTTTTACAACATTGTTTAAGGGAAAAGGGACAGGAAACCTTTCGTGATACCTTTGTTCCAACAATTCTGTCAATGCTTGTGTATAAGCAATACACCACTATCCTATTGTCGTTCAAGGGATTTTACATATATAATATATCTTGTCAGCCGAAAATTTCATCTTAATGGACTTTTTCCTGTTAAAGTTATCGGATGTGATGTCACAAGAGGCATTTTTGTGGCAGTAACAAAAGAAAACTGGTTTGGAATGCCTCTTGTGACATCACATCCGGTAATTTGACAGCAAAAAACTGCATGAAGATGAAATTTTTGGCTGACAGTATACATTATGATTTTGCTCAGGAAAACCTAAATGTTACGGATATGTAATAAAATCCCCAAACGTGAGACAGGCACTTTAATTTAAGAACGTTTGTCGTAAACCAATAAATACGTACCAACACAATGGGTACCATTGCCTGAAAAGTGCACATCACATCTACAGGAATACGATCCTGGGTTATTGGTGCAGGTAGCATTGGCATGGCATGTGTGGTTGCCCATACACTCATCGATTTCTAAAAGAGAGAAATATGATGATTCACATTCGAAATCTGCTAGACGTTCTTCGTAATACGACCAAGAGCTTTAATGGAACCACTTCTAGTAAGAAGATAGTTCGCAGTATGTTTGTTTATTTACTATGGTTTTAAAGGAGTACTATAGTAAGCTGCGTATGTGTGAACATTCGCTGTCAAGAAATTTTGAAAACTGTTTTGTTTACAAATATCCAGTACGTGAGCTTACATAAAAATATCTAAATAGTAATACTCATATTAAATGGGCTTGTTATTTTATTTGTGTATATACATTTGTGTGTATACATGTAATAATATACTAAAACAATTATTTACCTCAGTGTCGCTGAATACTAAGTGCGGATATATACCTCGGCGATGCGTGGCTCTGGAAATATCCACCATAATTCACCTCCACTTCGGTCAATAATTGTTAAATATCCAATAGAAAGTATACAGAGATGCATGCGAAGTATGGTTTTAGATTCGCAAGTTGCATATGTGAAATAGAATTCGTGCAAGCTACACTGTTTAGTGAATATAAAATCGAAAAATCACTTTTATTGTTTGTCGTATGTATCGCAATGGTTTTTGCTGTTTTATTAGCTGAACGACAAGCACCACAAGTTCCCTACTGATATATATTCTACATGAAGTGAATAGTTGAATAAAAAAATATTTTATAATTTGAGCTTTACGTTGATAATCTAGAAAGGTTCAAATTGTTATTCTGAAATGCCAATAAGTGTGACATCAAATTAGTCATCATTTCGGACACAATATTCTGCTGCTAGCACTAATTTTGCTCATTAAAACAGTTTTGAGCTTAAATAGCGACGACAACGAAATTACAACCATCGGCAGCTTATTTATAACGTTTGGATTGAATGTGAAGAAATTTCCTGGTAGAAATTCGACGCTCCCACGACGCCGATATATGGTTGTGTCGGTGAAGTATCATCAGCATCGGCGAAGCTACACGCCGGAATTCTGTTAGTGAAAACAAGTATGACTGCCTTGGGTCTTGTTATGTTATCTGGAGATGTCTGTCCCAACCCTGGACCTGGTGTAACTACAGGAGATAAAAGTTACTTGATGGATTGCATGTATTTTAATGCAAGAAGCCTAGTACATAAAGCCGACGAACTTCAAACTCTTGTTGTTGACGTGGATTTAATTGCAGTAACTGAGACGTGGCTTAAACCTGACATCCTAGTTGACTGCGAAATCCTGCCTACTCTGATTTTTCTATTCACAGGCGAGATAGGGTTTCTCGAGTAGGTGGAGGAGTAATGTTGGCTGTTCGAAAGTCTATTCAAACGATTCGGCGAAGAGATTTGGAGACCAATTCTGAAGTATTGATTTGTGAGATTCGCCCTAACGCAAAACGCAAATTTTTTATTGTTGTTTTTTATAGACCACCAGATTCTACGCTCGAATATATGAAGGAACTTAAAAAATCACTCAGACTTTTTAGTCAAAACCAGCTTGACCGGAGATTTTAATCTCCCTCATATAGATTGGAGCACCGGTGTCGCTAGCACTAGTGACAATATCCACACGTATTTTGCCAAGCTCGTGAGAGATAACTATTTATGGCAAATGATAGATTTTCCAACGCGAAATAACAATGTTCTGGACTTGATACTTACAAGTATACCGGATAAAGTAACCAATTTTATTGGGTTTGATGATATACTATCTACCGACCACAAACTTATTAGCTTTGTTTTGAATTTTAATTTACGCAAGAAGCATTTGACTAAACGGTCAGTCTACAATTTCAAAAAGGCTAATTGGAATGGTCTCAAAGAAGTCCTTAATAACACCCCATGGGATTTATGCTTTGTCTCTGATGATGTTTACGCCGTCCTGTTATGCTGGAGTGACTTTTTCCTTTCTGCCGTTAAAGACAATGTACCATTATGCAAACGCTTAAATAACTACAATCATCCATGGATTGATTCAGAATTGCTAATGCTTATTAAAAGAAAAAACAGACAAATAAATAAATTACGTAAATCCGGAAGTTCTCATGATTTATCGAAATTTATAAATCTCCGACGTGAGACGAAAAAGGTTATGTTGCAGAAAAGGAAATAATTGGCTCTGAAAATTAGTAATTCCTTATCCGTAAACCCCAAGCGATTTTGGTCCCTTGTGAAAACGTCGACCATGCAGAAAACCACTCCGAATATATTACGGAATGGTTTAAAGGTTGTTACGGATGTGTATGAGAGAGCTAACTTGTTAAATTCATATTTTTTCTCTTCCTTCTCTTGTTCTGCCTCGAACGATACCTTACTTAATTTTCAAGGTGATACGAGTGCCGTTGAACCATTGACAACCATTAACCTTTCTGAGTCCGAAGTATTCCACGCTCTTAATAATCTCGACCCTAGCAAGGCATGTGGACCTGACAACATCCCAGGAAGACTACTCAAAGAATCAGCCGAAGTAATTGCTCCAAGCCTTTGTCGATTATTTAACATGTCTCTTTCACTTGGTCATTTCCCTACGTCCGGAAACGAGCCAATCTTACGCCTATTTTTAAGAAAGATGATCCCTCACATCCATCAAACTTTAGACCTATTTCCCTACTTTGCATTTTAGCTAAGGTTTTTGAACGTTGTGTTTCACACCATTGTCAACATCATTCGTCACAGTTCATCTACGACTTCCAACATGGTTTTCGCAAAGGACGTTCAACGGAATCTCAGCTACTTGAAGTTTATCATGATATATTAGATTCTCTTGCACGTGGAAAGGAGGTTGATGTGTTATATCTGGATCTTGCGAAGGCCTTCGATAAAGTTCCACGTCACTTACTCATCCAGAAATTAGAAAGTCATGGTATTTCCGGATCCTTGCTACAGTGGTTGAATAGTTATTTGATCGACAGACACCAACGTGTTGTTCTCGATGGGATTTATTCCGATTGGCTTCCAGTAAGATCCGGAGTTCCGCAGGGATCAATTCTAGGGCCGCTTTTGTTTCTTGTTTTTATCAATGACTTACCTAACTATATTCATTCGGATTCAAATTTGGCACTATTTGCGGATGATTCGAAATTGTATAGAACATTAAACTTCCCTACTTCGCAATCCCTTCGCCAACAAGATCTCGAAGGCCTTCACAGATGTGGTTTGGATTCTAGCATGTCCTTTAATGTCCTGAAATGTAAAGCTCTTCATATCTCAAAAAAACGAATTCCTAGTAATTGCTGGTCATATCGATTGGGTTCTGCATACCTGGAGTGCGTCCCTTTTATTAAAGATTTAGGTGTCGTCATATCCTGTGACTTGCAGTGGGGAAGACATATCGAGGAAATGGTTTCCAAAGCAAACCGGAAACTTGGATTGATAAAACGAGTTTGTTGGCACATTACAGATAAAAATACCCGAAAAATTCTTTTTTGCTCCTTGGTCCTCCCACATCTCGAATATTGTTCCAGTTTATGGTCACAATCGACAGTCAAACATCGAGCCTTGGTAGAGAATGTCCAGAGGAGAGCGACTAAGTTCATCCTAAACTACCCACCACGCGAAGTTTCGTACCGGGACAGACTAAGAATTCTACGTCTTTTGCCGCTAAGATTTCGTAGAGAACTCAAGGATCTAATACTGCTATTTAAATGTCGTTCCGGTGTAATACATCAAAACTGTAAAAAATATTTTTCTCCAATTCCAAGCCGTTACTCAACTCGAAACTTTGATCCGAACAATCTTAAAATAATAACTGACTATAAGCAAAACTATTACAGAAATTCTTTTTTTCCAAGAGTTATCGAACTATGGAACAATCTACCACAGGATTTTAAAAAATGCCAGTCCGTTGCAAATTTTAAATCAAAACTGCATAAATATTTTTCGGACAGGCTGCAAACGTACACTCCGCCGTAATTGGACTTAGATACTGTTGGACTTATAAAATTGGATAATTGTATTTTAGTGTATTGTTTCTGTTTGGGGTCGGTTGTCAATTGGGAATTGTTTCCTGTTACCTTCTCCTGCCACTGTTTTTGTAAATATGTAAGTTGCCCTTTGTCGTAATTGTTACAAATTAATTAAATTAAATTAAATTAAAACATTTTGACATTCAAGTAACGGTATAACTTTGAGGGAATAAGTGTTTAATGATCGGCTCACATATTATCCTCATGGTTTGATTGGTTTCAATTGGTTATGTAAGTAGCCTGTTCATAATTTTGATTGGATATATCAGATTTTCACATGTAAGATCATAAATTTTGACACCCACAGGCTT
Source organism: Chrysogorgia sp. JL179-B06 (assembly GCA_035772405.1). NCBI lineage: Eukaryota > Metazoa > Cnidaria > Anthozoa > Scleralcyonacea > Chrysogorgiidae > Chrysogorgia > Chrysogorgia sp. JL179-B06. The sequence goes on along the minus strand of JAYKKM010000123.1, from coordinate 2,472,412 downwards.
TATGCGCAAAAAACCCTTGTGATGAATGCAATAAATGAACATACTGCATTACGGACGATAAATGGACGATATTAAGCTCCAGTCCTCAGAAAATATTTAGAGCGTCTCACCTGTAATCAGGATTTGAACTTGATCATCGTTCTGTCCCACATTCGCTGCAGCAACGTGTTATATACGAGTATTAAAACAATAGTAAAACAATATACGTACCGTTACAAACTGTTCCATTTCCAGCATAGCCAGTATTGCATGTACATGTGTATGTACTGTTAGTTCCATTGCAATTAGCGTTAGGATCACAAGGATCACTGTCGCAAGGACTGAAATCTGGGAAAAGTTAAAGAATAAAATATATCTTCAAGTGATTTTGTGGTCTTTCCGAACTGTTTTTAAAGGACATTGGCAATAAAAAATAAGTACCTTTTCGATCAAAGTATACGTAACTTAAATTAAATAGCCGGAATATAGTAGTTTGAGGTTGTGAAAATGCTCGTAAAGCGTATTAATTACACTGTCAAAGTTGCTAAACTCAATCGTTGTCCGCCATCTTAGATGTATTTTCGATATGCGTGTGACGTAGGTAAAGCGAAATTTTTATCTAGCCATTCCCATGTCTTTATAAGTTTGAAACTCAATTTTTGTGAATATCTTCCTTTATCAAATGAACCACATCATTTTAAAATGCATTCCGCGGAAACACGTCTACCTAAAGAGTAGTTTCATCAGGTTTACCCCAGGTGTGATGTCACCAACTTCCCAGTTAATTAGTCAAAGTATTACAACAAGATGGCGGATGACAAGGCTATCTTTGGTCAAAATTACTGCTGTTGTTTTGTATAAGAGTAGTTTTGTTTACTTGGATTACCTTCGTAAGCCTGTTTGTTAATCATAAAGTCAAAAATGTGAAATTGTGATTGATATTGCCAATATCCTTTAAGAACAAATGTTTGTGATAGGAATTAGTAAAACTATTCATGTTTAAATATTGTTTTCCTGTTGATTTTCTTTATGGTTTTTAAATAGTAGAGATACTGCTTTACGTGGTTGATTCCAACTGTATATTTCCTTGCCAATTGTTTAATTATAATAATATACATACCGTACAGTTGTAAACGTTTTTCTGTGTAAGCTGTGTTAATTAGAGCGTTTGCCTAGCATTCAGAAGGTTGCGGGTTCTAGTGCTGTCTGGAGCTCAGAGTTTTTCTGAATATTGATAACACAGCTTGCACAGCAGAACCTTTAGAACTTTACTAACTTCAAACAGCAACTATACCTAACACAACTACTATGCATATAGTTGATGTAACCGCGTGAACAAGGCGAAATGGGGGATAAGTTTGATCGCCGCGTCCATACACGTGTTTTAAAGGGGAACTCTAGCCCAAAAACAAGTTGTGTTCATATGAAACATATTATCTCAATTAGCTTAACTCTGTAATATTATAGCGTAGTCCCTTTAGTTAACGAGAAATAGCGAGTCAAAATCGGAGAAATCGCCATGTTTTCGACGATTTGTTCTCTTTCTCAAGCAGACGCGGGTTGTCAGCGGTCTTCAAATTTTCACGTCACTGAGTGCTTTTTGTGGGTACCGCGGTCAGCGGTACCCATATAGTCACGGCGTTGAGGTCTTTAGGGGTTCAACATCGAAATTACAACTGCGCAACTCAGATACTCATTCGGAATTCATCGGAAAATGTCGTCTCCATCATCGAAGCTTTCCTCAATTCCTCCTCGTGTCTTGTGGAAACTATTTTAGAAAATATCGAAAAATCTTATCTTTTGATAAGGTTTCTGTGGTTCATTTGCAAGGTAAGCAGTTCATTTCGATCGTTTACGAAGCAGTCTATCGTCGACACTATTAGAATACTTTGTAAATTGAGCTATTTTTACTTTTCTTTTCAGGTCTATCTGCTGTGTGGACAGTGTAGTTTAGCGTCGACACTTCGCGATGATACTAACTTAAATCAATCTCAAATCAATCTCAAATCAATCTCAAATCAAAATCAAACTCAAATCAAACTCAAATCAAACTCAAATCAAACGAGTATTATAAAACTACTCTAACGAAGCCAGCGTGCTTGCTGACAAACTGACACCGTGACGCACTCGTATTAAACAAACTGAAACTGAAAGTAGACTGTACAGTAGCAAGCCAGCGCGCTTGTAAACAAATAGAAACTCAACGGAATATACTTTTTCAAGCAATTGTGTGTTAACCAAGTAATAAATATTTGAAATGGGTGACACGTTAGAACACTATCGAGCAAGAATCGGGTGCTGCAGTGTCAACATGAATAAAATGAGTAAAAATATTAATGCAAGTCCTTTTCTGAGAGGGCGATATTTGAATAAAATGTTGGTGTTATTTCATTTATACGTGTTTTTGGTGATTATGTTGTCATTTGAAATGTTGTGCTACGATGTACATGTACCATTGCTTTTGAGACTCTCGAACGATGTTGAAGAAAATCCAGGCCCCACTCCCAGCATTTTCGAAATTGTAAATCCAAACAACACTGTCTGTGCTCATTTTAGTCAAGGAAATCAAGCTAAATTTGGTGACAATGCGGGTAAACAATGTGTAGCAATGTCATTGACTGCTATTGTTTTGTTACATGGTAATTCTTTGTACAGCTGTATTAAGGGTTCTGTTAAAAAAGATTTGTTATTGTTAACCGATGTACCTAACATGGTATCAATAAGTGATAAAACATATATTTAACTTATAGTGAGTCATTGACTGGACCTTATGTTACCCTTAAAAATGCCTTCAATGAGTTATTTTATGGAATTGAAATAAATTATGAATGTTGTTTGTTAACTATTGATTGCAGCACAGTTGCAGTGTTTAAAAATACTGGACAATGTTATAAGGTATTTGATTTCGACACTCGAAACTTTGAAGTAAACATATCAATCAATGTCAAACAAATCATTTTATTGTCATATTCGAATGTTTAAAAATAGCCAAATCACGATAAACTATCATGCGGGAGGGGGCAATTGCGGGCAGAAAAAATTGCGGGCTCTCGGAGGGCTCGAAATGACGTCACGTTGACTATCGGTAGTAAAATTCGAAATTAAAATCAGCTGTTATTTCTAAAATAAAACATTATCGTAAGAGTAATAGGGTTAGTGTATATTAGGTTGAGGGTTAGGGTTAGGAATAGGGTAAGATTTGGGTTCGCTACTATGTTTTAAATTTGAGGATATGTATATGGAAATCGAGCCAGATAAACTGTACAAAATCCCGGACCTCCGATTTTTCTCGATCGACTCCCCGCGCGCTTCCCCATTTTTCCCGACGCCTTCCTCTAATAAATAAGCCTCTGCAAACGAGAGAGACATTGTATCCAGGATCTTATCTCCGCTCCCCGAAATTTCCGCTCCGGTACCCACATGTTCGCTTTGCGTACCTATTTTTCGTTTTGTTTTGTAGGCGATCACAACGAGTTTCGTTATTTAGCGTTCATCTGACGAAGATTATTCTAGTTCAAGTTCTTATAGTTCCTCAGGCGAGAACCTAGACGAATTTATTGCACATAACGTACAACAGAAGAGTGATTAAGGTTATCGATTTCAACCTAGACAAGTTCTTACAGCAATAAATTCGTCTAGGTTCTTGCCTGAGGAACTAGAACAACTTGAACTAGAATAATCTTCGTCAGATGAACGCTAAACAACGAAATTCATTGTGATCGCCTACAAAACAAAACAAAAAAGCACTCAATGACGTCAAAATTGAAAACCGTTGACAATCCGCGTCTGCTCAAGAAAGACAACATGGCGTCGAAAACTTGTCGATTTCTCTGATTTTGACTCGCTATTTCTCGTTAACTAAAGGGAACTACGCTATAATATTTCAGGGTTTAGCTAATTGAGATAATATGTTTTATATGAACACAACTTGCTTTTGGACTAGAGTTCCCCTTTAAGAACATTGCATTGTAAGTATTTATAAGTAGGTAGATCATTTGAATTTTTGGGCTGCCTATAATCTTATTCTCCTTCAAACAAACACATTGTATCTAAATCCAACCTCGTTCCCAGGGCATTTTGCCTCCACGGTGGAAGGTCGGCGAAAATCGCCCTGGGATCGGCTGGTCACATGACACCCAGAATTTCTGGCTGTTTAGATATGATAATTTTTGTGGTCTTTGTTCCATTGCCTTTGTCTACTTTGTTGACCTGAATAATTGAGAAATATTCAATGCTCTTCAGAGTTGTTCATGTCAGCATTCGTCGGCATAAAAGCAGCTAACAAGCTTAATAATCCACCATACATCCATGGTTATCTCTTACAAAAGGTATGAAGAAGCATATATCCAATTTAGCGAAAGCTATCACTTCTAACTTACTGTAAAATTTGAAGACAGCATTCAGATTTAGATGAATAAATTATTATCGGCTGAATTAATTGAGTTTTATGACAAGCCAATCGCATTATAGAATGGACCAGCCGATCCCATGGGCCATTTTCGCCGACCTTCCGCCGTGGAGGCAAAATGCCCTGGGTACGAGGTTGATCTAAATCATGACGTCAGTAAATAAACTGAGTGAAGTCAATAGCCTCACACAAACACAAATAAGCTTACCAATGCATGACGTCACTCCATCTCCAGAATATTCAGGTTGACAAGTGCAGTCGTACGAGCCAATTGTGTTTGTGCACGTTGCCAATATGTGACACAAGATTGCAGTACCGTTACACTCATCGATATCTAAAGGAGCATTTAGAAGAAAACAATAATACCATTAAATCCAACTCAAATAAAAAAACACCTCGTGATAAAAATATACTACAGTCGAACATCGGTTATCCAGACTCGTCGGGAGACAAGAAAGTCCGGTTAATCAAAAATATGAATATTAACGAGTTAAGCACACAAGTTAATTACTCGGGCTACCTGTAGTAGCCAAGTCTAGGTTTCTCTTTCCATGTTATTTTTGGTGTTTCGATTTGACAATTATTGTATCATAGTTCCCGGCATCCTTTACGACTCAATATGCCCAAATATAGTCCTAGCCTGCGCGGGCTAAAGTATCCCGAGTTAACACATAGCGGGCGTCTTGTTAAATTGAAATTACAATTTATTTACAATTACAGCCATTGTTCAATTACTTTTACATATGTTTAGGAATATTGAGTTTGTACAGCGAACTCAAGCATTCTACATAGCTGCATTAGTTGAATGGAGTCTACATCTTTCTGAAACTCTATCCATGTTAAACAATAATGCAGAAGAGCTTCCATAGTTCCCAGTCCTTATCAATGCCTCGTTTTGTGTTATGAGCCTCAGCTTTTCGCTTCGGCATATATCACAATCCTGGTCCTTGATAATTATTTGTATCATGATCAAAATTATTACAACTAATCTGCGATGTTGTCCGGAGACTTGACATTAGACTTGGATCAAGTCCGTGTCTCCAGAGGGTTGGGAGATTCGGGAGCGGCTGACAGATTGGGGAAGAGCAGAGGAGAGCTAGACGGACTTGGTTCACTTGTTTTGAATCTAATTATCATAATTTATACCATTTTGGTGTGGAAAGATGATTGACGGTTATATGGGAGCAGCCATGTCGATTCATTTCCTAATAACAATTACTGTACTTTCTGCGATATGTTAGTATCTAAGAAAATCTAATCCATAACTAATACCATCGTTAAACAAATTCATCTTCGAATATATTAAAGCACGGAAATTATATCACCGATTGAAAAAACTGACCAGACACGCCTTCGACCCAAAAACAGGTCGGTAAATATTGGCACGCTGCAGGTAAACCAATCTGTCTCTCCTCCCCTTGCTCTCTTCCCCAATCCATCAGCTGCTCCCAAATTCCCAAACCCTTTGGAGAGACGGACTTGATCCAAGTCTATAGCTTTGCATATTAATAGCGGCCACGCCCCCATTGAGACCCCATCCACACGTATACGTTTTCCTAGCGTTTTCATATTGTTTCAGGTAATGTGACCATTGTTTTCTGCTCCCCTGAGAACTGAGAACAATATAAAAACGCTAAAACGCTGAAAATCGATGATGGTGGTCTACTACAGGATCGCTTATTTGTATCTTATTTATGGTCATAATAGATTAGATATCATAATATATAAGATAGTTTTAGGAAGGTATAAATAGGGATCCTAACCTTACAATGATCACCCCTGATGAAGACACAAGATTGGAGTGTCAAAACTTGGGGCCATGGACTGTAACTTTTAAAGTTACGTTCAAACTTTTTTAAGCCAGAGTAACTTCAAACTATGTCTGATATATTTGTTATTTACCGGATGGGAGTTCCGTATAGAAAAATAGTTCCTGGAGGTTTCAGAACCTGCCCGAAACCCGCAGGCCGTTTGTGAGAACGAGGGTAAATATTTTTCTATCCGGACCGACCAAAACGGTAAATAACATATTTCCTTTTTTATTATACAAGGTGAAAGGTTTTGAGTTACTTTATTTCGGTGAAACTGGATTATTTAGATAAGGAAATTTAAAGTCGCCAAAATACTTAAGTTTTTGTATAATTATATATTTCCAGCTTAAAGTGTATATGACACGAAAATTAAGTTTATCTTATTTGAAAGAACTCTTCAAATAACAAAGAATATCTATTTACAGATATTTAGACTTATGTGATATTCAAATGAGATGACCTATCACGTCACATTGTTTGCACAACATTTTAACATTTTGGAAAATCGTGTATATCTTTGAGCGTATTGAATGAAATCACTTGAAACTTTGCATGTCGATACAGACCACTAAACGAAATAATATCGTTTACGTTTTAATGTTACAATAGTAATAATATAGTTCCCAGACCTCTACGTCTCTTTGAAGAAAATCTTCGTTTTCTGACATAGTAGGCTTTGCACCAACGTCAAACTTCCGTTTCAAATTAGTTAAGTTAGTACAAATCTACTCAACCAGTACCAATTCGAAAATATTTCCCAGCGAAGAGAAAACAAATAATGTTGTTTTGGAAATCATGAAGACAGGAATCTAATCATTTACCATGGCGACCATAAAATTAGAACGATTTTCTCCAATTTAGTGGTCTGTATGCACATTTAAAGTTTCAAGTGATTTTGTTCAATAATCTTAAAAATATACACGATTTACCAAAATGTTAAAATGTTGTGCAAACAATGTGACGTCATAACTAGTCATCTCATTTGAATATCACATAAGTCTAAATATCTCAAGAACTAAATGAAATATGGAAAAGCTGTAAATTGATATTCTTCGTTATTTCAAGAGTTCTTTCAAATAAGATAAACTTAATTTTCATATACACTTTAATTGAATCAAATTATGTGTTAGTTTTCCTTTTCCAGTTAAAAATAAATCAAAATCACCATTAAAAAATTTAGTATTTTAGATTCCGTGACCGTGGTCAGATATCGCTAAAAACCGCTCGCTCAGGCAGCCAATCAAATTACAGGAATACCTAGGATTCTGAAGGCTCACGATTATAAAAAAATAAATTGGAAATATCTCTCACCTTCACAATACGTGGAATTTCCGGTAAATCCCTCTGTACAGTTGCATAGATAACTTCCAGGAATATTGGTGCAAGAGGCGTGCTCATGACAGAAACCGCCAAGACAACATTCGTCCACATCTTATAATAAAGAAATAAAAGGTTATTGAGAGAGTTTGGTGTATTTTATTCCCACAAGTCACAATAGAATGTGATTCTCCGATGAAAAAAAGATGCGTTTTTTTATATTTTCTAGTTGTATTTTACGTGTAAAACGTCAATTTTGTACGTCGCCATTAAAATGAAAAATGTAGGAAGCTAGGTATTAAAGGGATCTCCAGCCAAAATATAAATGTAGTTCATATGAAAGACCTTACTGACTTTAGTTTATTTCCAAAGTTTCAGCATTCCTATGAAGTTGTGAATTATGTTCCTGAAACTCTCCATTAAGATTAGTGACATTCTCGCAATTAATTTTGTGTTGTTATTTACCTTTTAAAGATCGTTGTCATGGCAACAACGAGTCTATTAAAAAGTTAATAGTTTTTTTTATATTTGTCAACTAATCCCTGCCATTTCTAGCGTTTCCTTCCGTGAAATTTCTTCAAACTTCACAGTCTTGTGGGAATTGCTTCGAGAAACATTATAGTGAAATTTAACGTTTGGGTTGTTCAGATAGTTTTGTCAATATCACCAGATTTAATGTTTCTTAACATTAAGCAAAATTTATCTGATAGAATTTTTTGCAAAAACAGAATTGAAAAGGTATAGAAATTTCATCTTGAAGAGTGCAACTTTTCAAAATAATTCACCATAGGAAACGCAAGATATTTGCGTTTATTTTCGGGGTTTTTACGCGTGCAGACGTCATAAAATGTCCCGATTATTAGTCAATTTCCTGCCCAAATTAGAGACCAGCTCGCGCGGGAGTCACCTCGAGTGGAAAGTGATGACTCAAAAGGGCCTTTCTGTTTTTGCCTGATCTTTATTTTTGGTTAGGTTAGGATTAGCCACGATTACGATTAGGTTTAAGGTTAGGTTAAGGTCATGGTTAGGATTGGGATTGGAGTCTTTAAAATGTGAAAGTCCTTTTGATTCATGATCCCTTTTAGCCTTCACCCGCTTCATCAACCTCGTACCCAGGGCATATTGCCTCGACGATGGAAACCCAGAATTTCTGGGTGTTTTGATATGATAATTTATGATAATTTAGGTCATTTATCTTTGTTTACTCTGTTGATGTGATAATGATGAGAAATATGTAACGCTCTGTAGACTTGTTCATGTAAAACATTCATCCTAAACCAACTAATTCATAATACATCCATGATTATCTCGTATAACCATCATGGATGAATAAGTCGATATTGAATGCAGTTCTTGACAATTAGCCAAGCTCTTATATTTCTTATTTGTAGTAAAATTTAAAGGCGAGGAAATTTCTTTACATGTGGATTTAGATGAATAAATTATACTCACTCTAGGTGAATTAATCGAGTTTTAGAACTGGCCAAAAAGATTATAGAATCGACCAGCCGATCTCTGCAGGGCCATTTTCGCCGACGGGTTGCCGCTTCAGTTACGTCGCGTAAGGTACCAGACCCTTTGCAATTTGCGAACATTTGTCCCGGAGAATTCAAAATAGCGCTTTTTGGTAATGTTCGAAAAGAGATATCTCCGAAACGAGTGAACCAAATCAAAAAATGTAAATCAACTACTTTGGCATCCTCATCGTATACAGAACTACTATACGGAGGGTTTATATGTACTTTCAATACGAGGCACTTACCGTCTGCAGCTGTTACATCAGTTGCGTTTGCATTAACATTGAACGTTGTCACGAGTTCATGTGATTGTTTATCGATTTTCTCAATTTCGGACGACGACGGCTTCAGCAGGTACAGATATTTTTCGCTTTGAGCAATCCTTATGTCACTCGTGTTATCACCAGGATACCTTCGCACAGTAGTGGTCGTCATATTATATGTCGTCTTCATTAGCACCTGAGAGTTATCAGCATTATTGAAGTTTATCCAGTAAATTGATTCATTTTTGGCATCCGCTATCAAATACCTTGGATCCGTATTGTTTGAGAACAAGTCGGTGAAATTATTTGTGCTCAAATCATATTTTGTGATATCACCATGATTATCAGCATTTGAGACGAAGAGAAATCTGTAAAGACGGTGGCATTCAATTTGTGAAAGGAACACAACAGTTGCATTGTCACATGTCACTCTGATTAATCATATAAAGTGCAAAATTACTCGAATATGATTGGCTAATAAGGAGGGCGTTTCTCATAAATTTAGGGCAAAATTACCTGTACCTGACTGGCGGAGACGCCAGCGGGAAACACTTAGTTATTATGTTGTTTTACTTGTAAATCCAAGCTCCCCTGTAACAAGGTTGTTGGTTCAACATGCCTGTAACAGCATTGTCAACATGATAGAACATGACTATTAAAATAACAGCACTGTTCAAGCATGTTTCAACATGTTGTGACAGGCTTGTTTAATCGACTGAGCAGTTGTTCATGCATGTTAGAACATGCAAAAACCAGCTTGATAGAACAACCAAGTTCACGGCTGTTGTAACAACGCTGTTCAACCTTGTTATTTCATCATGCTCTGACAATGTTGTGAACAATGTTGTTCAATGCTGTTCAAGCCTGTTCGATCATCAGCCATGAACAATACTGTTCAAACATCCATGAACAGTCCTGTTGACAACCCTGTTCAAGCTGGCCAGCTCAACCCTGTTCAAGCCTGTCGAGATCAACCATGTTTCTGGCTGTTAGCAGGTAAAAACAGACTGTGCGTTTTTACGTGTGTATTACATGTGTATCAAATAATATTTTTTAAATAAGAAAAACGTAGTAATAAGGCTCATATGGTTAATTATTATATGACTGAGTTCGTTTTCAGGTCCTTGTTCATCTAAATCACCAATTGTACGGAAAATAAATGTCTAACTGGTGTAAAAATTAAGATAAACATACTAGCGAAGAGGTAAAGTAAACCGAGCTTCTGAAGACGAAAACAGCTTTAAAAACAGAGGAGAAATTAACCAAAAGCCATATACACGGTAATAAATTCCTTATTAACCTCATTTATACTCGGTCTGTACGAGAAAGTATTTGGAAGCAATACTTTCCCATCACTGATCTCAAATAAAGACTGGATCGAGCAACTTTTGTTCAGAAAATGAAGCGGGACGTAGTTCGTCGCGGCCATCTTGTTGGGACAACGTTAATAGTTTTACTATATAGGCGACAGAGACTATCTATCTCTGATTTCTAAGATGATGTAAATAATTAGTTGTCCAAGCGTTTCCCATAATATAGAACACAAACTACGACTCCACAACAGTAACAATGAAGCTGGAATTAGCGCGTGGCGGCCATATTGGAGTGACCACGAAATATTACCGGCTTCATAATTACGTAATGGAGCCGTAATTTGTGTTCTAATTTATAGGAAAACCTTCAACAACTGATTCGTTTTAGCATCTTAAAAGATCAGAGACAGATAGTCTCTGTCGCCTATAATAAAACTATATAGCGTGGTCCCTTCAATATGGCCGCCGCGAAATATTCCCAGCTTCATTTTTTCGCATCATCCAAACAATAGTTGCTCGATCCAGTCTTTATTTAGATATAAGTGTTTCCCGTACATACCTCGCTCTCGGCGGATGAATAAAAATACTTACCCGCGTTCGGAATCGACGTCAAGATCAAACACCCCAAGTGAGTTTGAGATATCCAAAACAACTGAAAAATCCGTGTTGTTTGACATGAAACTCACGATAGTTCCGTTAACACTTTTGAAATACAGAACGCGCAATTTGTGATCGATGGCAAAAGGAACAGAATTGCGACCTGATGCGATTGTAGTTCTATCCGATCCATCAGGTTTTATAGACGAGAAAGTGCTGTCTGTATAATTGTAATAGATTATCCTTCCACTAGACTTGTCATATTCCAGCTCAGCATACACACTTATTAATTGTTTGATTGTAGCTCCGTTATTAGTGAAGCCATAAATAGCATCTGTCGTTGCATAGTAAACAGAATCTTTGTAACATTGTAAATCTATCAACAAAAGTAGAATACGAGCTGGTAAATAAATATTACAACAACTTAAATACAAAATTAATTCATTTTAACAAGGTGCTTAGATACTACTATATATACTGTCGGTAACAAAGACTCCTATACTGTATATCTTGACTTAAATCTTAATTCTATGATTGTATTAAGTCTAAACCGTCGATGTTCGATGGAATCAACAACAACAACGAGAACAACACCACCAAAACTACCAACAACAACCACACCCACCACCACCACCACCACCACCACCACCAACAACAACAACAATACCAACCAACAACAACAACACCCACATCCACCACCAATAACACCAATACCAATAGCGACGCTACCACAACCAACAACAACAACATCCAACACCGACACCACCACCAACAGCAGCAACAATAACAATAACAATAACAATAACAATAACAATAACAACAATAACAACAGCAAGGACGATGACGACTGGAATAACCGCAGCCTCGACGACGACCACGAATACAACAACGAGGAAGACCAGGACAATTAACAATAATAACGAGAAAAATCCAGTTTTCCAGATTAGTATACAAACCTTCGCAAACTTTTCCATCCCCTGAAAAACCTTCATTGCAGAGGCATGAATACGATCCAAATGTATTGCTGCATGAAGCGTTCGTATGACAAATACCAGTGATATTGCACTCATTGATATCTAAACATTGGAATATTATATCGATAGTGACAGTTGAGTATTTTGATGCACTTGTGCTCGTTCAACGACAGTAACATTTAATATATACACTACTGTAGTGAATGTGGGAGTGCTTGGAGTAGACAGACGATACATGGGCGATCGTCAAGTTCGTATTCTCAGAAAAACATCATTGTAACCTTCGCTCTCCATCTGAGTCTCGGTGGCTCAATGGTTAGAGCGTCTCATCGGCAATCAGAAGGTATACAGGTTCGATTCCTATCCGGGACTCACAATCGTTTTTCTGAGGATACGAGCTTGACGATCGCCCATGTTCTTGCATGCTTCAGGTTGCTTTCTCTGACCTTACAATTTAATTTATTACTGGGGCTACTGTGGTAGAACGAGTCTAGGTTTCGCGATTATTTTATGGAAAGAAAGATGATAAATGATTTGCAATTTAAGACATCGACAACATCGCCGACGTCAGCGAAAACATAAGATATTTCCAGTCAGCAGATTAGTTAGAACGAAGTCCGAACATACCAACTGTACTCCCTTTGCAACATACCGTTAATTTTTGACACTTACTTGCTATATAATAATCGTTGATTGCTCATATCCCGACTATTTCAGGAGAGCCCTCGAAATTTTAATTTTGTGGCAGTTCTATCAACTTTCATAATACATCGCGATGAACCGTAAACGATACTTTGGAAGATTTACCGAGAATATTTCTCCGTTACGAGAAATAACGATCGATTCAACAGAATCTGACATTCAGAATCTGCGTTTTTTTTTGCCTTCGACAAAAAAAAAGATTTGTTTTCTTCAGTTTAGTTCCAAGTTCCACTTGGTTTGTAATAATACCCTTATTGATAATAAATTAATATTCTCACGCTTGCCATTTCAGAAATTTAGATGCATTCCAAGACATTTCTCAAATTTCCTGAGCGTCAAGCCTGGATCCCTAACAGACTCAAGCTATTGGCGTTCGCTTTAAAGTGCCTATCCGGGGTTGGAGAATTTTTAATATTAATTTTGTGATTTTTGAAATCTCTTGAGAAGAATTGTAAAATATCTTCTCACTTTTTACCCCTGATAAAGTGATGTACTATTCACAGGAAATGACGTCAAAGCAGGAACACGTAAAAACATTGAACATTGGTTCATCAGTGAAATACAGTTTCGAAATTGAGCGAATTTTGTCTAAATAGGTGTGTTTAAAGTTCAGAGCCACATTTTCTTTGTATTTCACTGTTGAATTAGTGTGCAATGACTTCGCATGTCCCTGCTTTGACGTCATTTCCTGTGAATAGTAAATCAAATTTAGCAGGGGAAAAAGGCACGAAGATGAAATTTTCGAACGACAAGATATATTACATTTCTTCTTCGTACAACACAAAGATTACGAATATCTAAAATCCCTAAACCTCGGATAGGCACTTTAATATCAATTCCCCCTGCGGAGGAAAGACCCTGGACTGGCCAGGTTGGTTTAACTGGCAGCAAATATGGTGCTGATGTGGCCAGATATATTACATTTCTTCTTGGTAGAACCCAAAGATTACGAATATATAAAATCCCCAAACCCCGGATAGGCACTTTAACCCCAAACCTAAAAAAGGTTAGCTGTCCCTAGTCAATAGACATTTCAGAATTTGCATCACTGTCCAACAATGACTCCAGGTCGAGGTTGCTAATGAGATCGTAATAAATATGTTCAAATCTTGCCTCGATTTCAAGCAATAGAAGTACATTCGAGAAGTGTATATATTTTTGTCTCATGCTCATGTTGCAAGGCAAACGCAAAGTAAATTATTTAAATTATTTAAGTTTTGAAAAATTTTGTTTCGTTAGTGTGTTATTTTGCTAGAACGTAAGAGAAACAAACCTTCACAAAATGACCCGTTATATTGAAATCCCGTGTTGCATTTGCAAGTAAATCCACCAATTGTATTAACACATGTGGTTTCGTTGGAGCAAGTGTGAGTAGTATTGCATTCGTTAATATCTGCAACCGGAAAAATTAAACTTCAGAAATAAAAATATTGGTAATGTACGACATTGGTCAAAATTTTCAAATATTAAATGGAACTGTACCCAAAAACAAATTACTTTTTAATAAAAGGCCTTTACGTGTAATGTTTAGAAATGTTAATAGTTTGACTGTATCTGCTCATGTACTTGAGAAATAACGTTTTCATTCTCGTATTTTATGCTTCTGGACGCCACTATCGTGTTTGCTCGATGACTCAGACTCGATTTTGAGCGGGTGTTTTCTTGTCAATTTCGACGTCATTGGGTGCTTGTCTTTTGTTCCTAGCACTCAATGACGTCAAAATTGAAAAGCAATTCCCGCTGCACATCGAGTCAGAGCCGTCGAGCAAACTTGATTGTGGCGTCCGGTAGCATAAAACACGAGAATGAAAACGTTACTTCTTGAGTACAAGAACTATTAACATTTCTAAACATATTTAAAGTCCTTTTATTAAAAAGTAATTTGTTTTTGGGTACAGTTCCCATTCAAAACATAACATCTACCTTCGCAAAATGTTTCATTTCCAGTAAAACCTGCTTTACAAGCACAAATGAATCCACCAAGTCTATCAGTGCACGTGGCGTTTAGGTGGCATGGTCCCGGATCGATAAGGCATTCATTTAGGTCTATATAAAATCATCACATATGCTTTACATATATATGGGGAAAATAATCAGGCTCGGAGCTAGGGGTACGAATTTCAGTCGGCAGAAGTTATATTTTAGTCGGCATACGTTCTATTTTAGACGTGTTCGATTTAACACGGACAAGTAGAATCATTAACTTTTAGCACTTATCAGTTTAAATTAATTTCAAACTACCAAATTTAAGACTCACAAATCTAATGTTGATCTTATTAATGTTTTGTTTATATGTAAATGTAATCAACGAGAGAACACCAAAGACATAAATTTATTAAAATGTCATCATGTTTTCATTCCGTATTGAGAGCGCGTTATTAACGTAGGACTAAATAACCATTTCACCAGCTGACCAGGGTCATTTTAGTAGGAACCCAACGGAAAGACAATATTTTGAAAAGCTTCAATCGATAGGATGTAGTCGGTACAAGCTCGTGCGTCGGTCGGTTGAAGTGAGCTTACAACCCCCTGTAAACTTTTCTATATGGCTTATTATGGAAGCTTTCAAATGACACTGCAAATCTTGCCACAACAATATTATTTTGAACACTGCGTTATAATTGACTAACATTACATCAAGTAACATGCATGATGATGATGATTCTTGAATAGTGACAAAACGTCTATTTTTTTACACAATACAATAAAAACAAAATAATACAAAAAACAAACAAAATAATAATGCGAAAATACAGGAGGCGGGGACACAACAACAGTTTACACCAATTACTGCGGGCTCGTAAGTTAAAGTTAGTAAGAAATTACAGAAAAAAATTACATAAACTAGTAACAGCATGAAAAGGCGTGGATTAGACTGCGCGACGTGTTGCACTTTAGATTAAAATATAGCCAATCGAGGTATGGTCGGGACTAAAAGAGTCTAACAAATAAATTGTGGTTTATTTTGGAAGTGCCCTGTGCACCGTGAACAAATATTTTGTTTCATGTTTATTATACAATTATTGGATGAGGCTGAGCATAATATCAATAATTATCCAGAACGAGGTCAATGTTATCTGTCGAAGCCGAAGGCTGAGGCGGATAACATTGACCGAGGTCTGGATAATTCTTGATATCATGCGTAAGCCGAATCCAATAATTGTTTTATTATACATTGAAATAAACAAAAATCAATTTCGCGATGTCGTCTTCGTCAACCGAGGCAAATCTACTACAATTTATTTTGTAATTTTCGCGCGCTTTGTCCTAGTGACGTCAGCAATATTCAATAATTTTTTTTGGACACCTCCGTGCAATAATTCACAGTGTTCGACGGAAATGACGTCGCGCCTGCCGGACATTGAGAATTCACTGGAGTATGTTGACCAATAAGAAACGAGAATGAAGTTTGAATGTATAATAATAATATTTAAACAGCACGGTTGAACAATTATACCGCTGACTTCTATATATATAACTGGATTGTGGGGTCCCATCACATATGACTCACAAAAGGGATGGCGTCAGCATATGGCATCACCTATCACACGTAAAAACGCCACAGACCCGTTACAGCCTGTTGCACCTTCAGGCCTGATACAGGTATGATATCATAGCTGTATCACAATGTTGTCGCCAACAGACTGTTCAGAACTGATGGTATCAGATTGGAACAGTCTGTTGGGTTGTCAGGGCTGTATCAGTCTGATGTAACAGAATGTTCTTTGCGAAATTGTGATGTACACTGATGATGTAACAGCGCTGATGGAAGTTGTTGGTATCAGATAAATCAGGACTGATGAATACAGATGATAAGGCATCAGTACTGATACTGACTGTGACCATCATAGCTGTTACAGGGGTCGCTACATTATCCTGAACAGACCTGATATCAGTGCTGTTGAATGCTGTAACAGAACATGCGTTTTTCAGTGTGTATGACTCGTAAAAGGGATGGCGTCAGCATATTCGTACACCAAAAGATATTTTCCCTCTTCAAATACGAAACTCGACAAGAAAATAACTTAAACTGTAAAACCTTAAACTGTAACAGATGTTCTTTATGACCAGAAAACTTTCCAAATAGCATTCAATACTTTTCAACACTGGGAGTAAATTATCAAGATGGCGACTACTATATCACCGTTATACAATCACGTGACTTATATACGCATTTTCATTGGTTCTTGCCCATGATCTAAGGACAGATACATGGATGGCGTCAAATCACGTCAGCAGCTGTGTTTTTCTTTTTTCATGCCCCAACAGCTTTGATAAACCTTTGGGGTTGTTTTTGATTGTATAAAACAAATACATTCCATTTTTTATTGTCTGTTAAGTTATAAATACACTTTTGTTCTTACCACGTTCTGACGTCATATCTGTATCTATAACTGAACAGACAACGGTAAATTGCAATCTATTTGTTAACTATCATCCAAAGGAAATTGGACTTCATCGTAACACCATCCTTTTTCAATACTTTTTTACAACACTTTATGCAATGTGTTCAGTAACCGTCACATACACACATTTGTATAAACGTCAACAAAGATTTTCGCCGAGTTTCCAGACCATAATTACTCAATTGACTATGATTAAAATATCTTTTATATATTTTTGTAGTGATGGCTTTCGGATTGTTTCAACACTCTGACATTTAATGATTTAATGATTTAATGAACTTTATTTAGCGAAGGTATAAACATCACATTAGTATTAGGCCAGATCGCCTTCATTAGTAAAAATTGTCGATAATATTATTTATAACTAGTAGTAGTCAAAGATTATGTAAGTGCGTTCGACGCATGTGGACCAGCAAATGGTGAATGAAGATTGGTTTATAAACATAAAATTATGCTGCAACGAATTATAAAAATAAATAAAGATGATAAATATATTACAGCGTCTTAATTCAAGGAGACACTGTAACCTCAATGTTTCTGACAACGGTTACATCCCGCATGATTTCCGTGTGTTATTTTAATATTAGAAGGGTATTCCCGTTCGTTTGTACGATTTGAAATATGACTGCCAGATAAGTCGTTCAATTCAGCAAATATTACAAACGTGATGTTCGATTTGGCAAAAGTGTCGCTTGGCCTGATCCTGAACACTGCGTACCCACTGCTCCTGTGTCAGTCCCGAGGCAGCATTTCACTTCTAATAAGAACTCCAGTCCTAGTCTTATTGCTGCCTCCCCTCAGGGAGGCACACTATTCTTGACTATTCTTGACATGCCTCTTGCGTTTACTCGTGCCCAGTTCTGTTACCGAGCTATGTATATAGCTGACCATATCTCGATATGTGTGTCGGCATTACGTCATCCATATGTGCTCGAAAGTGACTCAAATGAGCATGTTCCGCTACCATGCCTGCTTGTTTTTGGCTTGCATTTATAGCTTCTAGAAGTTCTCGACAATTCCTTCACAGGAAATTCACGGTAAGAACAATAATTATGTCTTTACTTTCTCGTGGAAGTATTCATCAAGGCCATGAAGGTCTCAGTGGCCAGTCTCGAGGAAATCAGTGCTCAGTTACGAAGTGGAACTCGACAACCATCGACAATGTCTTAGTACAAGGAGACAACACGTACTTGAATGCTTTTAACCATGATCTCATTCCTCGTCAGGGATTTCTGTTGTTGAACAACTTACCAACCGTTGTTTGTTGCCGTTGGTTAGATGACAACTTGTCCTGTCGATCAGTGATCGACACAAATATATCGCCCGTTGAGACACAAAAATATATTGATCATCCCTCGGATCATCCACCCTTTGTGGTGGAGCCCGTTGAGGCAGAAAATAATATTGATCTGCCCAACTGTATATGTAATAAACTGTATATGTAATAAACTGTACATCGAACTGTCTTCAAGAAATTATTTACCTCAACCAAAATTCAGTGGATTTGTCCATTTTGTGAAAATTGAGTGGACAATGGACATTATTTGTGTATGGATAACCATGCTAAACCGTATTTGGTATGCAGTAAATACAATATTAAATAATGGTGCAACAATATCGTAAACATCTGTTACATACCATTTCTGGTATTTATTTAGTCAGCGCCTATTTGTTTAGTGCTTGCTTTGTCATAAACATATCAGACACTTGCGATTCCACTGACGGCTTTGCCACAGTAAGAAGCATGATTTATAGTGGCAGTGATTTATCAGAAATTTGTTTACCAATCACCAACTACATACTGTAGTCATAATGTATACTGTGTATGCAGTCAAAAGCCTTGCCAATTATATTCAGATAAGTGATAGTCATTTGTAATTTAAGTCTGCTGTATTTAAAATAATTAAAATAATTGATAGAAATGTGTACATACTACAGTGGGTTCATTTATGAAATGTTATCAAAAATTAGGCTTCCCATGGCTTTCGAGGCAGCACTTCCCCTTGCGATAGTAACCTCTAGTATTATGCTATAAGGGTATCAGCAACAAAAATCAAAGTTGGAAAATGAGAACCAAAATAAATTTGTGTTAAAATGATCGTATATACGTATATAAGTCGAAAATTCTAAGGATTTCAGATCAAGATACGAGGACACGCTTTCATACTAATGCCATGATTTATTCTAGTTTCCATCTGTATTTCTATACTGTAATTATTATAATTAATATGTATAGGGTGTGTATTGTTTAGTTTAAATGTATGTAATATTCAGGGGACGGCAGTAATCATGGCCAAAGCTGTTGTGGACACCGGTCCCTGTCATCATCTTGTATACGTTATTGTGTAAATATTTATTTTCTAGTCTAGATATCACAAAGCTTCTCAAAATAAAAAATAAAATAAAACACTGCAAGATATTTAAAACTACAATCAGTAAGAAAAGTGTTGGGATACATATATGATCGTAATAAAACATTTCTCCTTGCAAAAACAAGGATCATCTGCGCCCCCTAAATAATTGAGATTAATTTGAGCATTCGATTATCTACTCAATTACACTTACTCTATACAATTTTTAAAACTTACCAATAGCAGCGATAAGTTCTGATGCACCAGAAACAATTGAGATGTTAAGGACGACCAGATCGTTAGCTTTGTCGTATTTCTGAATACGAGAATTGGGTGAATCCAGAACATAATAGTACATTCCTGCATGAGTAATGCCGGGGTTTCCAGATGGCGCATATGAGCTCTTGATTTCAGTTGTGTTTCCATCATACGCTGTTTTGCGCAAGATCAGACTATTGTCAACATTGTAGCTTACCCAGTAGATCATTTCGTTGAGTCTATCGACAGTCAACCTGATAGAGGTGCTGTTGCTATTGTAAATAGTCTCGACAGATCCACTAGTAATATTGTAGCGAACTAAATCTCTGTCCTCAGACTTGTCAGCAGCAAAGAATAGCAGCCTAGAAAAATTAATAGTAGGAAAAGACTTCATTAATGACTATAGAAGGTATTAAGAACGATGCAACATAATCGACGTTGGTAACTAATAACAATTTCGAAGATCGAATATGCATGCAGCTTATACGTTGTTGGTGTGGAGGTATATAATTAATAGGTATAATATGAACAACAAATATGCATCTGAAATACAAACTCGAGCGAAAGGCGAAATGTTTTATATTACATATACGAATGTATATAAGTGTTCATGTCTATAAAGTTTCTTAGAGATATTAGCTGTTTTAATTGAGAAAATCGACCGAAAATTTGACGCAAATCAGGACGATTCTCTTAGCGATTTAGAGATATTGATTAAATATTGCGTGTAGTAAAGTGTGTGTCCCATGATACTAAATGTACGAAGTTGCGTTTCAAGTGATTTGATAAATCAAATAATCCGAATTGGAAAGATATACATGCTTTTTCAGTAAGTTATTAGACAGTGTGACATCACAATGACAATCATTTACATATCAAACAAATCTTAGGGGCTGATTACATGGGAAATTTCAGCCCGGGCTCACGAACAAATCCTTTAGTAAAAACTGTCGTTGCAATTACATGGCGAAAACCTCAGCCCCGAGTTAAAACTCAGCCCTTTATGTAATCCAATGTAATCGCCCAAAAATTTCAGCTCGGGCTGAATTTAGCGTGTAAGTGTTCATTGCGCAGGCATAAACGGAAACACTGACATGGCTTCTGCACTATTCCGGGCTTCGGCCCGGGCTGAAATTTCCCCATGTAATCATCCCCTTAACCCTTTGAACACGAGTGACCGGAATTCCGGCCGCTATATAACATCGCTCAAAATTCGAGCGACATACCCTTCATTATATATGCCTAGCAGCCTCATGGCCCAATTATTTCCGTTTTTATTGACTGTCAGTCTACAAGGTCAGCGGAAGTAAAGCATAATTTTCGAGAGGTTGGCAGCCATATTTTAGTATTTTTCTATAAAAAAGCAAGTAATGGCTCGCAGATCGATGACAACCGATGACGTTTTAATTAGCCCAGTTACAGTAAAATAGTTAGATATGGAAGAGTTATCAATGCCAATTTTTTTTTTTTTTTTTTTTTTTATGTATGATAATTTATTTTGAACTGAATTTTTCACTCCATAAACACTTTAATCATTCTTAGTTTTGAATATTTTCCCCTCAAAAATAAAAAAATAAAATTTCGTAATTAATAGGCACTTCGAACACATCGAAAGAAGGAAGCAAATTACGTTCTTGTTAATTTATTCCAAGGTATAATTAAATCCCGTTTTTTCTTCTGCAAATCGACCCAAAACTAGACTTCCCAATTAAGTACAATTTAGTGTATAACAGCCAATCAGCGAGCATCATTCTGCGTAGCTACCGGAATACGAAACCGGCCGTATAATAAAATTTCAAATTATTTTTCTACTTACTTCTTGGTAGAATCAACTTGGATATCAGAGAAATCATCGTATTCACCAGTTAGCAAGGTACCAGTTCCCGTTCCATCAAAGTTCACAGATTTTGTAAACTTAGTATTCGTAGACAAGTAGTATATTTTTTCTTCTACATCATCTACAGTAAATCTATTAATCTGCCCGCTGGTAAATGCCAGTCGACTATCGGAGCCATCTAATAGCATCGTGAAAAGCTTTGCTAGAATATATTCATACACGAAGAGTCGTCGTGTTGAAGGATCATATCCCAAATTTCCATTGGTGGCTGAGAGAAGAACGGTAGATGGCCCTCCGTTTGTGGAAACATACATGACATGGGTGACATTGGCATAATAAATGTATTCTGATTCGGCTAAAAAAATTGAGAAATTCGGCTAAATTAAAATACAGTGTGTGTAAAAAAAACCGGAACACTTAGAAAATGAATTAGTATTCTTTTCAAACAACCTATTGTAGTAGAACCACAGTGGAATCTGTTTTGCTCTATGGAGCAGAAACATGGACATTCACAAAAACTCTGAAGAAACAGTTGGATGGCTGCTATATGAGAATGCTCAGGATGGCACTCAATGTATCCTGGAAAAGTCATATGACGAATGTAGAACTCTACAAGGAACTACCAAAAGTTACATCAAAGGTACAACAGAGAAGGATGCGTCTCGCCGGACATTGCATCCGACATGGTGAAGAAGTTGCTAGCAAGCTGGTACTCTGGCAACCAACCGAAGGAAGAACGAGTAGAGGAAGAAGAAGACTCACCTACGTGGATAATTTGCTAGAAGATACTGGGATGGAGAGAATTCAGGAGCTATACAGACGATTATGGAAGACCGAGACGATTGGAGAAAGCGTGTGAAAGCTGTGGGGCGTCCTTCATGATGGACGACCTAGATGAGATGAGATATTGTAGTAGTTTGAAAGCCCTAAACACTTCTGAGCCACGGATGCGTAAATAACACGGTCTTATACACCTGGGAAATTAAGATAACTTGGAGTGTATGCATGGTTAAAGTATTTAAAAGCTTTTTCTCTTCCTATGGATCAGAGGTGTCTAGGGCTTGCAAACTACCAAAATAAGTTGTTTGAAAAGAATACTAATTACTTTTGTAAGGGTTCCGGATTTTTTTTTATACACACTGTAGAACTGAGAGAGTATACTAGATTTATTGCTGCATACAAGTTATTTTATCTTTAGCGCATGCTTGCGGTATATTGTACATATGATTTCTTTGAGCATTGATAATATTTATGCGAAATATTTTCTTAAACTTTCACGAAAACACTACCAAACATAATTATTACCATTTAAAGTACCTCTGCCACCAAATTTTCGGTTTCTTGAATTTGTTGAAATATTCCAACTTTTGCGAGTAATTTGATGTATCGATGGGCTTCATCCAATAAATTAAAGTGTTTGAATTTTTTGTCTGAAATCAGATGCTACACGCGTAAAAACGCCACAGATCTATTACAGCCTGTTGCACCTTCAGGCCTGATACAGGTATGATATCATAGCTGTATCACACTGTTGTCGCCAACAGACTGTTCAGAACTGACGGTATCAGATTGGAACAGTCTTTTAGATTGTCAGGGCTGTATCAGTCTGATGTAACATAATGTTTTTTGCGAAATTGTGATGTACACTGATGATGTAACAGCGCTGATGGAAGTTGTTGGTATCAGATAAATCAGGACTGATGAATACCGATGATAAGGCATCAGTGCTGATACTGACTGTGACCATCATAGCTGTTACAGGGTCGCTACATTATCCTGAACAGACCTGATATCAGTGCTGTTGAATGCTGTAACAGAACATGCGTTTTTCCTGTACATGCGAAATTCAACGCCGCCTTTTGTTTTCGCTTGTGACGTCATAAGTATCACACCTGGCACAGATGACACAGAAAATTCCGTAAATTGGCTGTTAATTTTTTAGAATGGGCAGCAACAAAATATTTTCCTCCATGACGACGAGACGAACCAGTTGAAGATGTAGCCATTTTCTCTGTGTTTGCCATGTGTGTAATAATGGCATGCGAAGTGGCATATTTCGCTATTTCAACCCACATGTTGTAAAACATGGACTGATAAAACATGGACTGAACTGGACTGATAAAACATGGACTGATAAAACATGGACTGATAAAACATGGACTGATAAAACATGGTCGACTGATAAAACATGGACTGGAAAAACATGGACTGATAAAACATGGACTGATAAAACATGGACTGATAAAACATGGACTGATAAAACATGGACTGGTAAAACATGGAGGGTTAGGATCTTTGTTGTTTTGGGGTTAGCGATTATTTGTTAATGTAGACATCTCATATATGATGTCTATACATTAAGAAATAATCGCTAACGCCAAAACAACAAAGATCCTAACCCTCCATGTTTTACCAGTCCATGTTTTACCAGTCCATGTTTTATCAGCCCATGTTTTACCAGTCCATGTTTTATCAGTCCATGTTCTATCAGTCCAGTCCAGTCCAGTCCTGCAGTTCATGTTTTATCAGTCCATATTTTACAACATGCCATTTCAACCGGTGATAAAATCACTTCTGTTCAACCAAATGTCGTTCAAAATGGAATGTGGAAATTTTCATTTGTGGAAATAAAATGGTAACCAAAAATTTGGTGGCACTGGCACTTTACGCAAATGTATGAGAAACCTTAAAATCTTGAAAAACCGATGAAAATTATAAATAAGCAATGAGGACATCATGAAAATTGAACATCGTTATTTCAAGTTCAAGTAATAGATCAAACACGAGTTTAAGTGTTTCATTAGGGGTTCCAAACACGAGAAAAAATGAAAACCGAGGGGCGTAGCCCTGAAGGTTTTTATTGTTATCGAGCGTTTTGAGTCCCTTGATAAAACAAGATAAACGAGTGTTTCATGTAGCTTCTCAAACTGATTAATAATTCATGAACCAAAAACAAATAAATTAATGTTAAATTAGTGCTTTAAAACCGGAGGAAGATCCATCTAGCTGACCACGT
Source organism: Chrysogorgia sp. JL179-B06 (assembly GCA_035772405.1). Taxonomy (NCBI): domain Eukaryota; kingdom Metazoa; phylum Cnidaria; class Anthozoa; order Scleralcyonacea; family Chrysogorgiidae; genus Chrysogorgia; species Chrysogorgia sp. JL179-B06. The sequence continues at coordinate 2,447,663 of JAYKKM010000123.1, read as the reverse complement.
GATGACATTTTGAAATATTTCTAAGTCCTAGGACTTTGAAAATATGTAAATTACTATGTTTGAGAAGTCAATTCGGCTCGCATTTTCAAGAGCCACTCGGACTTTGAAATCCCGGTAAAGTCTTCCGCCTCGTGTTTCCACTATTACTTCTCAAACGAGCATCCATATGATGAAACACGATAAACGAGTGTTTGATGTTGCTTCTCAAACAAGTATGCTTATTTGTATTTCATTGATTTGAATATGCAGATTAAGAAATGTGATCCAGCTCACCAGCAAATTTCCTACAGGTTTTCATTTGTATCAAAACTCATGCATGTGATACGTTCATGGAATGGCTACGATAATTCATGAATTATTAACGAGTTTGAGAACATTACTTCAAAGTTCTCGTCTGTATACCAATGATTTCTTGAGTTTTCAAGAGAGATTTTTTGCATCGCTTTACTTTGTATTTTACATGCTCGTCTGACGTTTATAAATTAAAAACTCACCTGTTGCAGTATTCAGAACAGCTGCTAACGCGAAAACAAAAACTGCAAGTGTCGACATCTATGAAAAACCAATAAATAAATAACTAGTCACGTATGTAAAATTATCGCTATTCAGCAACTTAAATGACAATAAGCACAGTTTAAAACGGCCTTGGATAAAGGGATGACAAAAGGACTTTTCTGTTTTTGTCAGTTTAAGGTTAGGTTCAAGGTTATAGGGTTAGGGTACGGTGGCCCACAAGTGCAATACACAAAAGTCACTACACAAAATTTAAAGTCACTACACAAAATTTAAAATCACTGCACAAAATTTAAAATCACTACACAAAATTTTGTGTAAGCAATAAATTATTGGCATTATTTTAGCATTGTAACCAATAAGTTATTGGATTATAACCAACCCCAAAACAACAAAAATCCTAACCCTAACCCTAACCTCCCGCCTAATGAGTTTTCTAACCTCAACCCCCCGTCCGTATTTTTTGTCCGTAAATTTTGTGAGTGATTTTAAATTTTGTGTAGTGAAATTAAATTTTGTGTAGTGACTTTAAATTTTGTGTAGTGATTTTAAATTTTGTGTAGTAATTTTAAATTTTGTGTAGTGATTTTAAATTTTGTGAAGTGTTTTAAATTTTGTGTAGTGAAATTAAATTTTGTGTAGTGACTTTAAATGTTGTGTAGTAATTTTAAATTTTGTGTAGTGAAATTTTGTGTAGTGATTTTAAAGTTTGTGTAGTGAAATTAAATTTTGTGTAGTGACTTTAAATTTTGTGTAGTGATTTTAAATTTTGTGTAGTGATTTTAAATTTTGTGTAGTGATTTTAAATTTTGTGTAGTGATTTTAAATTTTGTGTAGTGATTTTAAATTTTGTGTAGTGATTTTAAATTTTGTGTAGTGAAATTAAATTTTGTGTAGTGACTTTAAATTTTGTGTAGTGATTTTAAATTTTGTGTAGTGATTTTAAATTTTGTGTAGTGATTTTAAATTTTGTGTAGTGATTTTAAATTTTTGTGTAGTGATTTTTAATTTTGTGTAGTGATTTTAAATTTTTGTGTAGTGAAATTAAATTTTGTGTAGTGACTTTAAATTTTGGGGTCATCACCTACCTATACTATCAAGTTTTGTGATTGGTTGATTAAAACAACAAAACAATAGAATCAACCACAAAGAAACCTATGTCCTAACCTAACCACTTTTGTTCCATATAGCCAATCGCAAAACCTGTTCATTTTAGGTACGTATTTACTGAAATTTTGTGTAATGATTTTAAATTTTGTGTAGTGACTTTAAATTTTGTGTAGTGATTTTAAATTTTGTGTAGTGATTTTAAATTTTGTGTAGTGATTTTAAATTTTGTGTAGTGATTTTAAATTTTGTGTAGTGACTTTTGTGTATTGCACTTGTAAGCCACCGTATTAGGGTGACTAGTTCTTGAAAATCGGAAGGTCCTTTTGAGTGATCCCTTTTAGCCTTGTCCAACAGAATGGAAGGATTATCTTTCCAAGTGTTCCGGAATACATTAGCTCCCTGTTTGCACATGCTTAGAAGAACTAAGTAATTTCCATATAAATATTTGTTATTTCGATGCGTGTATACTTTCCTACTCCACAAAGTAAGTCTTTTGGTGTTCACAGGTGCTCTGTTACTCTTTACTTCATCAACTTGTTTATCACTCGCAAACGAAAAGCGGCTATCAGTCATCACTTCTGACTGAAGAAAGTCGCTTCACTTACTTGTATTTGGACCAATTGACAATTTCTGATATTTTGACAAAAAAATTTGACAAATAAATTTGACAAAACAATTTCTGACAAAACAGCTGACAATTTCAAATAATATAATATAAAACATATTCCGAAAAATAAAGACATCCTGAGAACTCAAGATATGAGTCAACAACAAGACGAGATTATTGAAAAGTGATATTACAAAAACGTAGCCACTTTTTTGGTGTTTTTACAAAACGTAAATACATGAAATATTTTATTCTTCATACATTAAATTAAATACAATAAAGGAGAATTCATTCCAATTTTTTCATTATAAGATCTACGACGGCAACCTAGGACGGCGACGGCAGTGAAAGCAATATAAATTGTAGCATTTGAATGAAACCACGATCGATTCACTAGCGTATCTTACAGTCAAAGATTGTTTTATGATCTCCAAAACGCTTCCATATTTCCAAAACGATTGTAGTGTCTGTGTTTAAGTCAGTCATAAGCGAGTTAACGACGTCCTAAAGACGTGAAAATGCTCTCAGTGGCGTTGTAAACAGAACGAGGACGGCGTTGAGATTACTCTTGGGAATAAAATTATTCATTCTTTTTGTTTCGCATAAAGATTCTTTTGTTTGAACGACGTCGCCGTCCTAGATCTTAAGTTCCCTAATAAATGCCCTCCAAAACTCATGTTATTGTCTTATTTTGATACAAACACTTCTTCTCATTTGCATTAGGTTTGACACACGAATATTAGACTGCTAAACTGGGAGTACACGTATCTCGAAAGAATTTCGTGCCGCTGTTCCTATTCAGAACTCACACTGAGATGGAATGCAATCGGCTAAGCTCTAATTGCTAACCCAATTCAGTGTTGCTACGTGGGTTATCACACAAGTCTATAAGGGCTTTCCAATTACACGTGTCGGACCGGTCTGTCGTGGACGTGGGCGAACACGTATCTCGAAAGAATTTCGTGCCGCTGTTCCTATTCAGAACTCACACTGAGATGGAATGCTATCGGCTAAGCTTGCTACCCAATTCAGTGTTGCTATACGTACCCAATTCAGATCTTGAGGTCAGAGTAGACCGTCTAGTGGTTATCACACAAGTCTATAAGGGGCTTTCCAATTACACCTGTCAGACCGGTATGTGCATGGGGATGGTCTGCCCGGAAAATTTGGGCCTAATCAAGAGGAGGTCCATTCTGGCCGGACTAACCAGTATGACCGTGTAAATGGAAAGCGCCCAATGAGCTCGGAACAGTTTCAAATCCTAAGTCGGACCATGAGCAGTTAGGGTCTTAAAAATAATTGATGGGAAAGTGCTGCATTTGCAATAATACCATATTCGATAACAATGAATATAGGGAGGGATAAATATACAATAATGATAACATTTGAATCAGAATTCTCTCTGTAATATTTAGACAAATCCCGCACATTCCAATCGTCCGTTCGTTGTTAACTTTCTGTATTTATATGCATCTCAACAGAAAAACTTATAATTTATTTTATAATAACGTACAAGCTTCTTGAAGAGCAGGGTCCAGTCACTCAAAACCTGATTATAGCTTTTATCCATGGGCAAAACGAATGAGCTTGTTCGTTATGAATGCTTGCCTAATTTAGTCTACAATGAAAGGAGCCAAGTTTCTTGGTTGCCATGCTCACAATTCATTTAAGAATTTTTCACTTATTCAGAATTAAGCAAATCACCTTTTGAACAACATTCCTGCAGGCAAACCTGAAGATCTCGGTGTGGAGTCGGATTCTTTCTCGGCGTACCAGATCGGCGTATTGTCATGCAGTCATATAGTGGTATTTTGAGCTCAACATTGTGTTGGCGTAGTGCAGAGCCGTACTCTGGCATATTGACGTACATTATGCAACGGTTCCTTTTTCACTTATTTTGAACCAAAATAAGAAATGGGGCTGTTCACACTATTCAATTAGATCGATCAGCGAGCTTAAAGCTACCTGCATCATCTACTTTTTTCACAAAGCGACTTTTTTTCGGGCAAAGCGAATGCGATTTAAGTTTGTAGATTTAATTGTAGATTTAAGATTGTAGATTTAATTGCATTTGCAAGTCTTGTATATATATATATATATATATATATATATATATATATATATATATATATATATATATATATATATATATATATATATTTATATATATATATATATATATATATATATATATATATATATATATATATATATATATATATATATATATATATATATATATATATATATATATATTATATATATATATATATATAATATATATATATATATATATATATATATATATATATATATATATACTATATATATATTTATAAAATAATATTTCGTAAACGCAAGCGGTGATTGGCTAAAAGCCATGTTTATATAACTGTATGTAAACATGGACTTTTCTCGCCATTTTTATAAAATGGACTGTAAGACGAACCTTCGCTCGCAAACAGCTAAAATGTCGATAAATATGTTCTGTGACAGCCAATAAGAAGAAAAACGAGAAGATTGGATGCTTTTCTTCACAGTTAAGAGCGTTTATGTTCATTTGAGCAGCCGACGACGTTGTCTAGCGTGAGTAAGGAGAATGTATATTTTCATCATTTTAATAAAAGAGTTTTATTACTTATTTCCTCAGTGTTATTTTATAAAAGAAATAGAAAACATCTTTCCGTGTTTACATGCAGTTATAGAAACACTCGTAAAAGTTTGGGAGAACTCGAAATAGCGTGGAAACACTCGCCCTGCGGGCATAACTGTATGTAAACACGGAAAATGTTTTCTATTTCTTAATTATATATATATACAAACGCTAGGTGTGCGTCGCGCAAACCCAATATATATATATATATATATATATATATACAAGCTTCTTGAAGAGCAGGGTCCAGTCACTCAAAACCTGATTATATATATATATATATATATATATATATATAACTCATATATATATATATATATATATATATATATATATATAACTGATTATGTAACTCTGGCGTGTGTGTATATATATACAGTATATATATATATATATATATATATATATATATATAATATATATATATATATATATATATATATATATATATTATATATATATATATATATATATATATATATATATATATATATATATATATATATATATATATATATATATATATATATATATATATTATAATATAAATATGTAATATAAATATTATATAAATGTAATATAAATATTACCTATAATATATATATATATATATATATATATATACACTAAAGCAAATTAGCTTCAAAAAGCACAATTAATTAGTTGTCCTTTACTCTTAGACACGCAAGCACAGTCACGGATATTCTGAGCGGTTTTAACGTCCAACAATTAAGTCCCTGTTGTTTTCTTACAATATAAATTATGGATCATACATAATTGCGTATATATTACACGACAGAATGCTGCAGATTCATTCACACCAAATATATATATATATATATATATATACATAACCCTGAATTTCTAACTGTTGCTCAGGTGTCTTGCTTTTAGTATACGTGTATACTTTCAGAGTTAATCGTTTCCGTCGGCATGTACTGACATAAACAAAATATTTTAAATATATGCATGAAACGATTGACTGATCTTGGTGAAGTACTATACAATGTAGTAATTAGGTAGCGGTCATTAAGTATGTGTAATGGCGGGGGAGGGGGGGGGGGGGCGGCGGAGGCTATTTACAAAATTTAGAAAAATGTTTCGTACCCCGTACATCCATTCAATAAATTACTTGATACCCCTCACATAATTTAAAAAAATTCCATACCCCTCCTTCATATTTTAATGTCAAGATGGGTATAGAAAAGATACATACTGCACATGTACTGTTTCTGTTGTGATCCAAAATATTTACTTTTTAATACTGTAATCTGTACATTAATACACTTAAGCAGCTGAATGAAGCTGCTTTATGTGAGTTAGACATCGATATTCATATTAACCCTTTAACGAGCAAGGGTACACTTTAATAACATCTTAGGTGGCTTCTGTTCATGTTGGGGGACGAGCGGTTTCCCCAACTTGCTGATGGTATGTGGACCGTCATTGTTGGTATTTGTCATTATCTTTATTGTAATTATACTGTTGCGCATATCACGGCCCGCCGTGGGGTGGACCCACATGGGGTTCTATGTGTCTGCTTTCTGTTCTTTACAGCTATCCAACTTGGTAAGTACCTCCATATTTACTTAGTGATTTAATTGTTCGGGCCTTTGTTTATTCTCCACTAGAGTTGCTAGTGTGACTCGTATAGTCCCCGGGTTGAGAGGGATTTCTTGGCTGCGCAGGGGATCACCACAGGGTTCTATGTTAATAATAGCAGTTGCATGGCAGGGCCACATTAGACTGTTAGGACTGGGTGACTTACTGGACTGGCAGGCCTTGGTATCTCACCGCACTGCCAGGCCCTGGCGACTCCCTACTTGGTTGGTGTAATGATTTCCCTGCCCAAGGTATCCCTTCAAAGACTTCAACCCTCCAAATGAGTTCGACCTTCCGACGACTTCACTTATCCAAGGGTGGTATAGCCCACTGGCCGGTCGGTGGGTGACTGAACACCGACTTGTTATTAATAAACTCTATATATGTATTTTAGTTTCAAGCCCCTTCGCATTTTTATAAAATTGGTCTTAACCCCCTGCTAGGAAAATAGATTTTGCTTCATCCCCCCCCCCCCCCCCCCGCCCCACCCCAATGACCGCTCGCTTATATACTACATTATGTAGAATAACGGAATACGAAGTATTTTTTACACTCGTTTCTATATAGTTTAAAGTGTATATAATCATTCTAGTATATGTGAATCGATTATAGGCTATGAATATAGGCTATATAGCCTATTGGCTACAGCATATTCAGTGATTTCAAGGCGTGACTTGTTAAAGTCAAAATAACCACACGCAATGCAAATTTAGTGCAATGTTAACGGTAAATGTGTTCTAGACTATCTTAACAATAAGTGTGCGAAACGAATCTTCGTAAACGAGAGGTAAACGAGAAATGATGAATTCGCCGAGGACTATTTTAGGTTTAATTCGAAGATGTAGGTATACATAACCTTCAAAGACAAATCACCTATAATTAACTTACATCATATCGACGTCACGGAAACCATATCTCATAATAATACATAAGAAGAAAACGCATTTAAATCCATGGAAGGTTCAAAATCTTCAGGATGATCAAACATCTGAGGACATCAAACATTTGCGATGAAAAATAAATTGGTTACGGCCCAACAAAAGCGCGCTTAAAAGAACTGCATATGGCTTTAAAGGTGTTGTGCTATGTAGGAACCCGAAACTCTCAAAGGTTGGCGTAGTGGCGAGATAGTTCATATAGGAGGTATGTTGCGAGTGACGGCCATCGTTAGAGAGTGAGAAGTGGTCACAAACCCTTTGACGAACTCACTTTCTCACCGACCTTTCATAGTTTTAAATGAACAACATACCTTTCGACTAAAGTTGACTCCAGTTGACTCGATGTAGAGACTGGAGTGGTTTCCTTGTAGTTATCCTATCAGACTTCGTGAGCCAGGGTTCCTTACATTATCAACATGAGATAGTCGAAACTAAACATGCAGAGAAATAGTTGCAAGTGAGGATAGAGTTCACTGACAATAACACATGTAAATCTTAATGTCCCTTCCCCCAGCAGGGTGCTAGCATATTACTGACAACCATTGTGTTAGGACAGAAACTTTCCATGACAATATAACAAACAGCACGCAATTATAGCCATTTTTTGCATAACACTCATTCATAAAGAATTTTTTTAAATTTTTTACTTGCTGAGCAATCAACGATTACATTCTAACCATCGCAATGCAGCAAATATATCTATTTAAAGATAACGTTACCCGAATCATTTTCTGATCATGCAAAACTGTATTTATTACATGGCTTGCCTGATGACTTTTTTGCAATCTGATTGGTTCCTGAGCGGTCTTTATAAAACGACTGAAAAGTTTAAAAAAAAATTGAGAAAATATCTGAAATTTAAAAGAGCCATATAATTAAAACCTTATTAACATCGTTTGCTCGGTGTTTGCGGTAAAATTATCTAGTCCTTGGTCTTTTCGGCAAAGACCTCCCGCTCGGTCAAAAAAATTATAAATTTTTATTAGTATAGTTACTTTTAAGTTGATGTACCGCGGTTAGGGCAGGTATACTTCATGTATGCCTAAAGCAGGTTACTTCATGTAAGTCTCTCCCCAAAACAACTATAATCCTAACCAAAATTTTGTGTCGGGACACAGAAATTGGCATACATGAAGTTGAATACTAAATCAGGTAAAGCCCAACTTTTACAATATTCGGAAAATTCACCATTAGATGTACTGGTAACAGAAAACTTGTCAGTTGAACGTAAGTTAACATGAAGATATCGCGTGACGAACATTGTAATTGTGTCTTATACTTAATCTAGCTACTGGAAGTAATTGGTCGCATTTTGTAATAGTTTTAGTATATATGGGTAAAATGCAGTACCGTTACTACCATAACTGGGAGAAAAAATAGTTGTTGTCCTTTTCGTTCGGTTTTAGCAGTTAGCAAAGTATTATAATTATTATTGCAAGAATTGGGGGGGGGGGGGGGATATTTCATTCGGACGTTTTGGGTTGGCACCCCCCTGCCTATGGCCCTTGGGATGTATCTGGTTAAAGTGCCACTACGATGAAAATGCACCCCCGTCTTTTAGATTTTCTTTAGCATAGAATAGTATTTCAGGGTCGAAAGTGATCATCGATGTAAAAAAAACTAAAAAATGGTATTTTGAAGTAAGTATTTTGGGCTCTGAAATCACTATTATTTAGCCCACCATTACTAAGAACGTGTTCCAAGTGATAGGTAATATTGTTTGTGACGTCAGTTTCTCAATGCTACGCCTGAATTTCAGTCGAGGTTACTTGTTTTCTTGCTTTCTTCGAGAAGTAGATGAAATGTTTAGCCTTTCAGACGAAGAATTTGAAAAAACGACCTTGATTTACTTGAAGAATTAGCCATGTGGAGTCTTCGCGTTGAGAATTTGACGTCACTTCGTAACGCTGGTCAGGAACATGAACGATTAATGGCGGACATAACAACACCAGATTCGGAGTCAGAAAAATAATACTTGCCATCGTCGAATCGCAAAACGGTTTCGACCAAGTAATATTTAGCAGCTCTGCTTTATAAATACGTAAAAATATCGATATATAAAAATGTGATCGTAGTGGCACTTTAAGGGGTTGTTTACGTGATCCGGGTTTACCAGCGATTGTGGTCTGGTGGTTACCACACATGTCTATAAGCTGGGAGACCAGTGTTCAAATCCTGGGTCGGACCGCCACTCAGGGTATTAAAATAATGGAGGAGAAGGTGCTGCATTTGCAACAACACCAGCAAATAGTAAGACTTTCAGGTCTTCTCAGAAAACGACCTTAAATCGTAGGTCCTCGGAATCCCTATCAGTTGGGTTTTCCGTTCACCTAAAGGCGGATTTCCAGTCCTCACACGAAGCAACTCGCAGCGAGCTTGCGAGTGCTCGCAAGCTCGCTGTTAGTGTTTTAGCCCTCGTGGCAGATAGTTGGAAATTTTGAACTATTTTTTACTCGCAGCAAGTACTCGCAGTAAATAACAAATCAAAACAAATGATGTCAACATTTCAAATCATTAGTAATTTATGGAGAAAACTGCACAAAGGAAATCATTACCGTGTCGGTGTGTATTTGCATAGATATTGAAGGGGCTTCACAACAAAGAAATGATCAGCATCAACACTACTCATTTTCGCACCAATGATATTTTTAACCAAAGAGTCGCCTGCAATAACAACAGTTTTCTTTTTCTTTTCCTTTCCAGGATTCGTCGTTTGAGTAGAGGTGGTCTTGTGTACAGGAATAGGCTCAGAAACAACCGTGTCATCTGCAAGTGCATGTAGCAGTGGCGATTGTCGAGTTCGACGTTTGCGTTGCTGAATTCGATTTCTTAGCCTTTTTGTTTTGTTTTTTCTTTTTGTTTTGTTTTTTCAATTTCTTTGAGTCATCTTTTACAGCTGTGTCATCTGTTGCAAGGAGGGACGATTTTTGGTTAACGTCCTCTTCGCTGTCGCTCAGGACTAGAAATCTATTATTTATTTCTATACCGGAAGCAAATTCGGTTGGCGTTGATCTTTTCGTTGTTTTAAATTGTTCACCTGGCTTAGATACTCTTTGCCAGGATTCTACATGACAATTTTTAGCTTGACTATGCTCAGAGTCATGTTGTAATAGCTTTAAAGCCGTCATCAAGCTCTTCCTCTCGTTTTCAAGGTCCTTTACCTTGGTATTTAAATCCGACATGATATATGAAATATTGTTGTAGACAAGTTGTCCACAGAAGTTGTCCCAACCAGTTGTCCCTATCGGTTGTCCCCACATGTTGTCCCCACATGTTGTCCCCACCAGTTGTCCCCACATGTTGTCCCCACATGTTGTCCCCACATGTTGTCCCCACCGGTTGTCCCCACCGGTTGTCCCCACCGGTTGTCCCCACCGGTTGTCCCCACCGGTTGTCCCCACCGGTTGTCCCCACCGGTTGTCCCCACCGGTTGTCCCCACCGGTTGTCCCCACCGGTTGTCCCCACCGGTTGTCCCCACCAGTTGTCCCCACCAGTTGTCCGTATCGGTTGTCCCCACATGTTGTCCCCACCAGTTGTCCCCACCGGTTGTCCCTATCGGTTGTCCCCACATGTTGTCTCCACATGTTGTCCCCACCAGTTGTCCCCACATGTTGTCCCCACATGTTGTCCCCACAAGTTATCCCCACAAGTTATCCCCACCAGTTGTCCCCACAAGTTGTCCGCACAAGTTGTCCCCACCGGTTGTCCCCACCAGTTGTCCCCACCAGTTGTCCCTATCGGTTGTCCCCACATGTTGTCCCCACCAGTTGTCCCCACCGGTTGTCCCTATCGGTTGTCCCCACAAGTTATCCCCACAAGTTATCCCCACAAGTTATCCCCACAAGTTATCCCCACCAGTTATCCCCACAAGTTATCCCCACAAGTTATCCCCACAAGTTATCCCCACAAGTTATCCCCACAAGTTATCCCCACCAGTTGTCCCCACCAGTTGTCCCCACAAGTTGTCCACACAAGTTGTTCCTACCGGAAGTCCCCACAAGTTGTCCCCACAAGTTGTCCCCACCAGTTGTTACGGCCCTGCGTACGTTAACGGACGGCTGAAAAAACGCGGTACTGGAAATCAGGGACTGTGCTAAACCACGAAACAGCGAAACGAAACAGCGAAACAGCTATTTTTTGTTTATACTTTCAACAAATCTCACAGGAAGTGATACATGGAGGTCGTGGAGGGTCGGGCCAACTTCGGAAGTGATCGGCCCATCTTCGGACGCCGTCGGAACACCATCGGATGTCGTCGGAGCGACTTCAGAAGTGGTCGGAGCAACCTCGGAAGGTGGTCGGGAATGGTCGGAAAGCTCTCGTGGGTCCTCGAAAAGTGGTCGGAAGGTCTTCGTAAGGACATCTCGAAGCGGTAGGGATCTGTTGGAGGGGGTGGGTGGTCGAAAGCCTGAAAACTAGCATGGACGGCTGGTTTTCAGGCTAATGAAAGATCTGACTGACTTTAGTTTATTTCCTAAGTTTCGGCATTCAAATTAAAAAACATATTTGTTTCTCAAATATGACGTCCTTAATGATTACTTTCCCGTATGAGGAACTAAATAGTTTATTTCTACTAATTTTCATCCAAAGAGCACTCATGAAAATAAACATCAAAACAATGCCACTGCCGATAAAGAAACCCTCAAGGGTATAAATAAGGATCCTAACTTTAGAGGGTATACATATTTTGAGGGTATAAATAGGGAATGAGCGTACAAATAGGTATAAATAGGTATTGAGGGTATAAAGGTATAAAGGTATAAAATCATATTCTCTCCGAGTGGAACGAATGAGATGGATGGCTGGTTTTCAGGCTAATCTTCCATATGAACTCCACATGTACTTTGACTAGAGTACCTCTTTAATGTACAGGTTGTCTCAATTTTGAAAAAAGCTATCACTATAAATTGTAGTAAGTCAGTTAAAGTACCAAGTTAAAAAGTACGGTCAGCAACAAACGACAGGATACACATGTGTTTCACTAATTTTATAATCCTAAATTTCATAAAAGTGTCAGTTTTGCTATCTCACGTTTGGGGATTTTACATACTGTATTCGTAATATTAGGGTCTTCCTGAGCAAAATAACAAGATCTTGTCAGCCGAAAATCTAATCTTCATGGACTTTTCGCTGTTAAAGTTATCGGATGTGATGTCACATGGGGAATTTTTGTGGCAAGTAACAAAAGAAAACTGGTTTGGAATGCCTCTTGAATTTGAATTTGAATTTATTAGCTTCGCCATACATTACTTAACAATTACAATAACAAAACAGTAATTACAAAAACAAAATTACTTATAACAAAAAACAAGAAAGGCAGGGTCCATATTCGTAAAATCACAGAATAAGTTACACAAATATACAGTTAATGTCAATAATCCGGAGCTAAAAACAACAAGTAATAGGACGCATAAGGCTGCGAGACATATTACATTTACAACAAATAGTTTTAGAGGTTCTAGGGTTATCCGGGTTATAATTCGTTAGTGAGGTACGGCAGTACTTGTTTAATATAGTTTTAAAATGATTCAGATTGTCTGTGACATCACATCCGGTAGCTTTAACAGCGAAATACTCCATGAAGATGAAATTTTCGGCTGACAAGATATATTATGATTTTGCTCAGGAAGATCCAAATATTACGAATATGTAAAATACCCAAACGTGAGATCGGCATTTTAAACATGCATTTCACTAATGTTAATAATATCCTATTTAATTCTATACTAAATTTCTACTTAATTCATAAATTATGAACACCTACAGCATGAAACCCTGAAATCTAAAACCTTGTTTGTTGCCCAGAAAGAAAGCTATTCTATCCCATCATTTCATAAATGCTTAAGTCTGCTTACGTTGCACAATCGTCGCATTTAAATCAGATGAACTTAATTCATATCAGATTAATAAACCCAAAGCGAGGGGAATTTGATGAAATATTACCCGGAGGGATATATCATCCCGAGGGGTAATATTTCGTCGAATTCCCCCAAGCGGAGGGTCTATAAATTATATATTATTACCGAAACAATTTTGAATACTGTCTTGAAATATGTCTTGAAACGTCTTCTTGTTCCTCCATTGTTGACAGGCCCGTTTTGGTTTACGTGCGTGGTATTTGTTTTACGCGCGTGGTATTCGAGCAAGTGTGGTATTCGAGCTCGAATACCACGAAGTGGGCAGTGGCGTAACAGAGGTAGACGGAGCCCTTATACATGTCTTGGGTTTGGAGCACCATATGAAGGCTCGACTATAACTTATATCGTGAATACCTATAGACACCTATATATTCCTTCCTCCTCGAGTTAACATTGGAAAATCGGTAAATCAGCTCTTTCTTATCAGCTGAAGGTCAATCTCCCACACAGGACATTAATGATTCTTCACCATAAATCGCAGGAAACCGGGGCTGGGCTGGGAGAATCGATTATCGGGGCCCCCGTAAATTAGTTCTGACTAAATATGACGATGAAATATATGTCAGTAATATCGCTGTTAAGCCGTAATTTTTCATTATAATCTTCCACAACATTTTTGGCAGGGGCCCCACATGGTCGGAAGCCCTTAGTTCTCGACCAAACCCCACCTAATGAGCGTTACGCCACTGGAAGTGTGTGTGTGTGTATGGGGGGGGGATTCTATGATAAATTGGCTGGTCACGTTATACAAATCTAGCTCTTTGATTAGACAATTTACAGTTGAGGTATAGTATTGCTAGTAATAATATGTTTGCCTGAATTTCGTTTGTTCTTATAGGACCATTAACAACTAATATACCTCTTTAAAATTCATTTCCACTAATACAACCTCTACTAACGTCAAATCATGTCATCTTAGTTCTAATACGACCTGGTTTGATGTCAATGGATTCACAGTATCTCAAAAACTGAACACTAGAAAACCGCGGCAGAGATTTCGGTAAACATGGAATTACAACGGAATACTATAAAATGAGGTGCATTAGCTATGAAACCTCTCACTCGATTCAGGTCATATAGCCAGAGAGAGAGAGAGAGAGGTTTAATAGCTAATACAGCTCTGTTTATGGTATTACTTCTAATAATTCATTAGGTAGAAGCTTAATTTTCCTCAACATTGTTCATGAGGGTGTTAAGTTGAGTTTGTACTCCCTGTAAAAAGAGATCCATGCTCTGGTAGTTTCGTAGCCGAACAGCGTCGTCAGCCTTTGAAAAAAAAGAAAATAGATAAGTTTATACAATAAATGGGTTATTATTTTAGTTGCAATCTTTTTCTATCATGTTTTGACAAAAGGTTCTAAAACCTTAAAGTGCCTATGGGGATTTTACATATCCGTAATATTTGGGCCTTCCAGAGCAAAATCATAATATACATTGTCAGCCGAACATTTCATCTTCATGGAGTTTTTCGTTGTCAAAGTTACCGGATGTGATGTCAGAAGAGGCATTCCAAACCAGTTTTCTTTTGTTACTTGCCACATAAATGCCTCTTGTGAGATCACATCCGATAACTTTAACAGTAATTTTCGGCTGACAAGATGTATTATGATTTTGCTCAGGAAGACCCAAGTATTACGAATATGTAAAATCCTAAACGTCAGATAGGCACTTTAATAATTCTTAAAGGAAAAACAAACAAAATTAACTGCGCGATGGAGAGGTTGAAACTGTAGAGACGATTTTACATAAATTTGCCCAAAACACAGGTCGTTAAAACCTCAAACTCATTACTACCAAAACACAGGTCGTTAAAAAACTCGGATTCGTCTCGTTTTCTCAACTTATTTCTCGGTACTCCGCGTTTGAGATACACTGTATTACTTATAAGCTTGAAGTAAATGCATAGAGTAATAGCAAGAATTTAAATATAGCAGTTTGATCAAATAATTCGGGGAAAATGTTGCAAACTGATACACTCCCGTACTTTCGTCAACGAGTAAAAGGTTTGTAGGGTTTTATGAATATACTGTATAGGCTGTTAGTTTAATTTCTCAGCTTAAATGAGTTCTGATTGGCTGACTGGCCAGTAACTCTGAGACGATCATACTTGAAAAAGTGTTTTGTTGTGATCAGACTAAGTTTATTCGTTCCAGTCAGCTCTCGGAATCGGCATTTTGATGTATGGCAACGATACTAATAACGATACTAATACCACATGTTGAACCACTGACGTTTCCGCGGACCACAATATTTAACAATTAGTCACTGAAGTCGAGGTGATTATAGGTCTATAAATTATATATTATACCGAAACAATCTTGAATGCTGTCTTGAAACGTCTAGAAACGTCTTGAAACGTCTTGTTGTTCCGCCATTAGTATTCGTGATTAGCGGCTGTATTCGTTATCAGCGGGTGTATCCGTCATCAGCGGGTGATTCGAGGTCAAATATCTTGCCCCGGAGAAATAGCGGGGAATTCGAATTTAAATTACTGGTTACGTGATAGAAATGTAGCTCTTTGATTGGACAATTTATAGTTGAGGTATAATATTTTGAGATATTAGCTTCAAAGGCGACGTCAGAATTAAGTCTGCGGCTTTTGTGTAATTTAACAAAAGTGCAATGTTGATGAATGTGTTGAGAGCTTTACTTCCACCAATAAAATAAAAATTATCCCCAAAAAGTGTCTAGTGTCCTTAAAAAATCTTTAACTATCTTTTAGCTATCGAGTCACCTTAACATCCTTGTAAAAGAATGTTTATCAAGCGTATAAATATGTTGTTGAAAAATTACAGTATGTGTTAAAGGACCAAAAACCTCAAATACGATATTTCTGATATAAATTCTACATACAGACCAAGCAAACGAGGTTAATAAGACATTTATTATATGGCTTTTGGTTCATTTTGTTCTCTGTTTTTTAACATTGCGTTTGTCTTTAGATGTTGCCGTTTACCTTACCTCTGAGCTTGTTGATTTCGCTTCATGTTTACATGCGTTACTGGTCGTTAGGCATTCATTTTCTTCACTTATAGATAAACAGCTTTCAAGAAAAGCAGCACTAATGTTCCAGGACGTGTTATTGTTCGAACTTTTTCAACGAACATACTCAAATCCTCTTTTATTTTCATCTAAATCAACTCAGAAATTTTCCCGCCAAAACTTACCGGTCCGGAAAAAGGCGTATTGCCCTCTCACGAACCAGGGCGCTATAAAACACGGGCGTGGAAACTATGGTGTCCCATCCCCGCCAAAAATCGAACTTTCCATTTTAAATACAACTTTTCCCATTTTACATGCAACTTTTCCCATTTTACATACAACTTTTCCCATTTTACATACAACTTTTCCCATTTTACATACAACTTTTCCCATTTTACATACATCGAATATGCAGCTTCAACTTTCCGCATTTTACATACAACTTTCCGCATTTTATATACAACTTTTTTTATCCAACCGCAATCCAGCAAATGTCTGTATCGCGGGCTCATGGTATATTCGAACACACAAGTTATAACAGATTCAAATCGAAAAAAAATACAATTTTATAACAGATTCAAATCCAAGACTAGGCAAGTAGCCAACAAGGTATTTAATTTTTATAATTATAGCTAATATTATCGACAATCTATTCAGGAAAGTTAGTTTTGCATACCTGTGATATGGCTCAGTTGTATATTGAAACTCATTGTGCTATATTCCTATTTTTACCGCACCCCCCTGCCGAGGGATATCTTTTTTCTTGGACCCCTTCCCATGGAATTTCCAACAAGATTTAACACCCGCTCGCTCGTGGAATTTCCAACAAAATTTCATTCTAATTCTTAAAACTGAACCTGCCATAAAAAAATGGCCCCCTTTAATATGAATGATAAAAAGAATGACCCAGGCGCGGATTTAGAAGTTAGTCGCATAAATTAGATTTAGCATTTGCAATTCAAAATACCTGTGAATAACAATCCTATTGGATAGGTTTTTGTTCTGAATTATTCTTAAGAAAAGCATAACCAATAGGGTTGTTCATGAAGTGTCTAATTTATGCGACTAACTTCTAAATCCGCGCCTGGAATGACCCCCCCCCCCCCCCCCCCCCCCCCCCCCCCCCCCCCCCCATGCAATTCCAAGGTCTATCGATAGGGGGTACAGATGAAAATTGCAATAGCCCATTGGTAATTTGTTATGATACATTTTTACTCTATTCTTGTATAGTATATACAATCAGCCATATCAGTGTGCAAAAATAACTTTCCTGAATAGATTGTGGATAATATTAGCTATAATTATCAAAATTAAATACCTTGTTGGCTACTTGCCTAGTCTTGGATTTGAATCTGTTATAAAATTGTATTTTTTTTCGATTTGAATCTGTTATAACTTGTGTGTGTATCCAACCTCGTACCCAGGGTCTTATCTCCGCTCGCCGGAGCGGAGATAAGACCCTGGGTACGAGGTTGGTGTGACAGACATTTGCTGGATTGCGGTTGGATAAAAAAAGTTGTATATAAAATGCGGAAAGTTGTATGTAAAATGCAGAAAGTTGAAGCTGCATATTCGATGTATGTAAAATGGGAAAAGTTGTATGTAAAATGGAAAAAGTTGTATGTAAAATGGGAAAAGTTGTATGTAAAATGGGAAAAGTTGTATGTAAAATGGGAAAAGTTGTATGTAAAATGGAAAGTTCGATTTTTGGCGGGGATGGGACACCATAGGAAACGGCCTATAAGCGCGTGATCCATGTGTGATGCACGGAGGACTGGCGCGAGCATGCTGTAGAAGAAAAAAATTATAAACAATGGCCGAAAAATATATACGAGTGCCCGAAAAATATGGCAATACTAAGGTAGTGTGTCAACAAAATCAATGTTTTCTTGAAGTTAACAATACGAAGCTTTCTTCAACTTTAGATTTACCTCGTTACCTTTTCAATAAATCTACTTGGAAAGCTAAAATTACGAAATTGTTCAATGGTTGATCGCTGTTCTTTTCAAAATTCAGGACGTTTTATCAAGCAACTGATTCATTTTATCATCTTAGAAGATCAGAGACAGATAGTCTCTGTCACATATAGTAAAACTATATAACGTGCTACTTCCGTCTTCATTTTCTGAACAATAGTTGTTCGATCCAGTCTTTATTTAGAGATCAGTGGTAAACATTGTTGCGTTGCAATCTCGTACCCAGGCTCTTCTTTCAGCTTCGTCAGAGGCCACTCACGAAGGACTTCGATCGAAACTACTCACGACAATAACCGACATTTTAGAGTTTTTGACTCGTACACTACTCACGACAATAACCGACATTTTAGAGTTTTTGACTCGTACAAACATACCTCATGTTTTTCGTTCGCATATTTCACCATCTCTTCCTTTGTTTTTTCTTTTGCAGCCGCAATGGCTTCTCGAGAATTCTGTCGTTCTACTGCAAGTACTTCTTCGATGGCGTTCTGAAAATAATGGTAAATAATAGATTATATGGTGATATGGTGACGACAGTGATACGGTGACGACAGTGATATGGTGACGACAGTGATATGGTGAAGACGGTGATATGGTGACGACGTTAATAGGGTGACGACGGTAATAGGGTGACGGTGATATGGTGACGATGGTGATATGGTGACGAGTCACAACGGTTATATGGTGACGACGGTGATATGGTGACGACAGTGATATGGTGACGACAGTGATATGGTGACGACGGTAATAGGGTAACGACGGTAATAGGGTGACGACGATAATATGGTGACGGTAATATGGTGACGACGGTAATATGGTGACGAGTCACAACGGTTATATGGTGACGACGGTGATATGGTGACGGCAGTAATATGGTGATGACAGTAATATGGTGACGACAGGGATATGGTAACGACGGCAATATGGTGACGACAGTGATATGGTGACGACGGTAATAGGGTGACGACGTTAATAGGGTGACGACGGTAATTGGTGACGAGTTACAACGGTTATATGGTGACGACGGTGATATGGTGACGGCAGTAATATCACAGAATAAAGATTTAACCAGAAGTCCAACTCTTGTCGGTACCTTTGAAGTTTTTGTCCTCGCGCATGTCACCTCGCGCATGTCATTGCTGACGCCACAGAATATAAGCCGCCATGTTCCCAGCAAGTGTATTTCGTGATTTCCAATAGAAGAACATAGGGGAAATATCAGTTGGGGAACGATAAACGGCTGTATAATGAAAATGAGATGTTTGATCTTGGGTTTTTTAACCAAAATTGGTTAACAGAGGGTAAGTGATTGTTTTTTATTCGATATGGATCTACTACACAGGCATTTTTAACAACTTTTATATATGCGGTACAGTACTACAGGGCGGTACTGGAGTACCCTGTGGCCTGTAGATACAGATACAGATAGAAACAGGGTCAAACACCTGTGGAGGAGGATTTACTAGGATATGATGATATGATCGAACTCAGAAGGATATGATCGAACTCAGAATGCTTCGTTATTTATATTCAGGGATGGATCCAGCATGATCTGGTAGGGGGGGGGTGCTCTGGTGCCGAGTTGTGTCGGTCATGCGCGCCGCGCGTCCATCAGTATTCTGGCGGTCATGCGCACCACGCGCCCATCAGTATTCTGGCGGTCATGCGTGCCGCCCGCCCATCACTGCATCAGTATTCTGGCAATTTGGCAAAACAGCCTCCATGCAGTCTGCAGTACAACTGTACAAGTGTACAACTTAGTTACTGAGTAGCTAGTTGTAGCCTTGTAGGGACTGAGGGACAGGGAGAAGTTTATAAATATAATAGTTATTAGTTAATAGTGTATTACAGTAGATTCTATTCTCTTAACTTCATAGTATGCTTTTGAAAAGCAGAAGAGAATTAAAATTTAAAAATATAAATATTGCTTAGATCATTTAGATGGGTTCCAGACTCCAGAGTCAGAAAGGCATCAGGTGCATGATGCATCCAAAGGGCCAAAGCTAGCAAAATATCAAACATGATACATTCAAGTGATGCAACAGTCAACAGATAGTCCAGTCATGGTCACAATCACATGAATATCTAAGTATCTAACCTTAAATTACTGTATCTCATTTTGTCTCTAATATTTTTTTGCTTTATCGTGAAAAATAGCACCCCCCCTGCACCCCCTCTGGCCAAGGCTAGGTGGGGTGCGCACCCCCCCGCACCCCCCCCCAGTAAATCCATCCCTGTTTATATTCGAGCACGAAAAAAGCGGTAGTCGTTTGAGTTGTTTTGTGCAATCTTCTACATTTAAATTGTATTTGGTTTTTCGTTGCATATAGCCTTACAGTTACCTTAAATGTGCTTAGTTTTAAGATATTTTCTACTTTTTTATTTACAGAAGATATATAACACTCGTTTTCCAAACTTCAAAGCGTACCATAATCATATGCTTGTCTCATGTCAGGTGTTAAAGTGGACAAGAAGACATTATTTTCCTTGGTGTTAGTTGGATGCACTGCAGAGTTCCATATAAAATGTTGTGTTTTAGCTGCTTTAAAGTAAGTACCATATGTGTATCCATTCAAATGAACTAAAAAAAGATGTATGCAAATGAAGGAGAACATTCCTGACTTTGTGGAAATTGGAATATTTGAACAAGTTGTGCCTCATACAAATGATATAAACCAATAGACCTTATTAAAAAATGGCATGTAAATTGGAACTTGTTTTCATGTATGAAATTGAAAAGGATTCTTACTATAAAATGAGGTCCTAAGGGTCAATTTATATGCATATAAATTGTCGGCCATTTATGAATAAGGTCTATAGCGAATACCTTTTGATCTTCCTGAAAACCCTAAGATAGTCATGCTTGAAGTGTCCATTCATTATTTCACCAACTGTTGTTGAAGACCATAGACTGTGATAGTAATAGGGCAACAGCTTTTGTAATAGTTGTGAAATTTGATGTATCATGTATGTGATATAGAATATATGATATACAAAAGGTTACAAGTGATTTACATGTGGGATGGCCACATGACTAAGGGCACAAAAAACATTGTCCAATTAAAGTTCATTAAAGGTAGTGCAGAGTGCATGGGCCCGAGTGAAATTAAAGTTAAATTTCATGCATATTTTCACACAAGTGAAATTAAATCTTAATTTTATGAGGACCGACCAGTTGGAACCCCCTTCATATAAGGGGGTTTCCACTAGAAAAGGGGGAAGCCAGAAAGGGTGGGGATGATCTAGAAAATGGGATCCTCTTATTTTTTCAAAAAACAGTTTTTTGAATACCTAAATGTTTATGAAAAGGTTACATTTTCTATCATTTAAACTATATGGAGGCAGAATGCAAAAATTCATTTGGTTGAATGAAAGTTCAAGGTGAGGGCCGGGGATGGACAATTTTTAGAAAGGGTCAGGTAACCAAAAAGGGGGTTGCCTAGAGAGGGAATAATTACCCCTTGCCAACTATGCCCACTTGATTATTTGTGTATAACACAGACAGCAATATATTTCAAAAGAAAACTCTGACATAAGACTAATTAGTTGGCCAGCAGCTAATTAACCAAGCATCGATGAAACAAAAGTGGAAGAAGGCAGATTTGTTGTGATGCATGGCTACAAATCAACCAATCACATAATGTAAGAAAACAAACAACAATTCATTGTTTCACCCAACAACCATTTTATTCTGGCTAATGCCAGACAATTACATATTGCTTATAATAATTAATAGGTCTGTCAACACTGTGCAACAGAGAGTATTGTTTTGCCTTGTGACTGAGATACATAACTCCTCATATTCATATTTGCATACTTTTTCCATGGTGATCCACATTTACAGTTTCCTGGTCATAGAATTTGTGGTATTATTAAGATGATCTCATGTTCAGTCATGTTGACATATTAACATTCAGGTCATTCAAACACAACTTTCTTAAGGTTCTCAGGAAAGTCTGGTATCATAGTCAGTTTACATTGTCTTAAAAATCCAAGTACCATTTGCATTTGTACAAAACACAGCATTTTCAAATCTTACAATTTCCAAAAATAATGCACATAAGAAGCCAGGTACACTTTGAAGTTTAAAAATCGAGAGTTTTTTCCTGTAAATAAAAAAGTAGATAATATCTTCAAATTATAAACTAGTTAAGCACATATAAATTGATACTGGAAAATAAAATATGTCGTACTGTAGGTTCTTAATAGTCATACCACAAAACTTAAATGAAACTTAAAAGATCATAAATTTACTACTGTCTACTGACACTCATTTCTTTTCCCAAAACTGAACTATATATAACCGTTTTTAGATTTAATGTGATTTGAAAATACAATGACAATGTGTTGAAGATTTACTCATCTCAAGTATTATGATCACCGAGCCAAAAATATATTGAACAGTTTATATCGAATATTTATGAATTGTTCTGAGTTTGACCAGATCTGTAGTCCCAGTATTTATATAAAAAAGTTGTTTAAAATGCATATGCATATCCATAACGAATAAAAAACCATCACTTACCCTTTGTTAACCAATTTTCGTTTTCAAAAAACAATATCAAGCATCTCGTTTTCATTATACAGCCTTTTATCGCTCCCCAACTGCCAATTTCCCTATGTTTTCCTATTGAAAATCACGAGATACACTTGCTGGGAACATGGCGGCGCTGACGAAGTTGGCGCATGCGCAGTGAAAAACATGGGACATGTTTCCTACCGGAGTTGGACTTCTGGTTAAATCTTTATTCTGTGGTAATATGGTGATGACAGTAATATGGTGACGACAGGGATATGGTAACGATGGCAATATAATAGGGTAACGACGGTAATAGGGTAACGACGAATAGGGTGACGGTATATGTATATGTGATATGGTGACGAGTCACAACGATGATATAATAATAATAATAATAATAGACGTATTAGGAGCATTATACAATAGTCTCAATGCTCTTACAACAATATATTCTTAATTTTACTTATAAAACTTATTACAGTTTCATTATAAGATAAAGCCTACTACATATATTACCACTATGAACAAAAAAAACAAAAAAAAACAAAAACAAAATATTAATTTTAAAAAAGAAAAGTCTTAACCCTGACTTAAAATTACCCAACATATCAAAGCTTCTAATTTCCTGTGGTAGTGAATTCCACAGTTTTGGTGCCGAAACCGAGAACGCTCAGTCTCCATGAGTCACCGTTTTGGATTTTGGCTCAAGTAGCAGATTACGGTCTGATGATCTCAAAGCACGAGTAGGTTTATATTTATTTAGCAAATCAGTAATATAAACAGGCGCCTGGCCATGCAAAGCCTTGAAAGTAATTATTAGTATCTTAAATACAATCCTTGATCTCACCGGTAACCAGTGAAGATTACGAAGCACAGGGGAGATATGCTCCGATTTTTTAACCCCTGTTACAAGTCTTGCAGCTGTATTTTGAATTCGTTGTAACTTGCTCAATTCAGCTTCAGGTAAGCCATATAGGATGCTATTACAGCTGTCAAGTTGGAGACGACAGGAATATGATGACAGTAATATGGTGACAACAGTAGGGGGTTACGAAATGACAGTGGTAACGTCAAAGCCACGTCTCGTTCGAACAAGGAGATTGGGACGACGTTGCGTCATGTTTAAGAATTTGAGAACGGAATTTTACTAAAAAAACAAGACGCCCGCTAAGCGTTAACTCGGGCTACTGTAGCCTGCGCAGGGAACTAACTTCCCAGCAACATAGCTGACTTCAAACACTTCAGTTCGAACCACTCGATCAAAAAAGAAAGAAGGCACATGCACTAGTCACATGCATAGATATAGAAACCTAGACTAGAAACCTACTACAGGTAGCCGAGTAATAACACAGAAACGGAGTCGATACGACTTGTGTAACCACAGAGATAGCCTTAGTAATAAAGGATTTTTTGTTGGTGTTATTGAAAAAACGCAGTTTGTGTGTCAAATGCAAAATATTAGAATGTCAAATGCAAATTTATACTTGAAACAGGTTAAAAGGAAATTAAACAGTTGTTTTGGTGAATTTCTCTGTAAAATTCTCTTCATTTCCTAAATTTGGCTATTAAAGGCTGGAAAGTTGCCTTGTTGCAGCACATTATAGGCAAATGTAATATATGCAAATATATAGTTCTAAGTAATCAGATACAGGTCTGTCAGTGCAGGGGCAGTTAAATTTTCCAAACTTTCAATTAACATTGGCAAACTGCACACCTGTAACATACCGCCTTGGTTACATGGGGGCGAGTTGGCTGAGTATCCAAGTTGGCTCACAAAGCTAATGCCGTTTACGCTGAGGACAAATTTAGGACAAATTACTGTCTCGGTTACTGAGTCAGCTCAGATACCGAGCCAGCTTGCTTCCATGTAATCAAGGACAAAAATCAGTATGGTATGTACACTGTATCTGGATGGGCAGTCGCTGCAGACCAACTAACATGCAGTTGGCAAACAACAAAAATTTGCGTGAGGTGAGAGACAATGGAAAATACATGGCTGAACAAGCTGTCACCGGAAAACCAGCGAAGTTAGCGAACAATAACAAACACTTCATCGATTGGAATTTATCTAGATTGGAATTGGTCTGGGTGTCAGATACTGTATGAGATGTTCATTTGTAAGCATTCAGCTATATAAATAGATCAACAGTGTAAACAGTGTAAATATTTGCAAACTAAACAATGTTCAATCAAATCCAAAGCTATGTGTCTAAATATCTACAAAATTCGTGAATAGACGACAGATGATAAAATGTACATTCATTTACCTGCGACAAGCCAAGGTATTAAATATTGAACGCATAGACTTGATGAAAATATAATATAAGCCTTTCAATTGAAGTTGAATCACATTGTGTTTATTTTGAATAACTTTACATACACCACAATAAACAATCCAAGCAAATGTAAAGCAAATTACAAACGGTAAATTTACCTCAATACATTGAAATTTGTCTATAGTTTCAAATATTAATAATGTCAACACGCTTCTGTGGCAGTGCCTCAGTTTCGCAAAGCCTGTTGGGGCAGGTCGCGACATTAGTCTCCCGGCCGCGCGATTGGTCGCGACGCCCAAAAAAAATCGCGAAAGCTAGACACGTGCTACCAGCCCGAGTAATAAATAACGTGTCCCATGCCTATATTTATTTTATGAAATAAGGTCTCAACCAATAACAAAGAATCAAATTTCGATTATCGCTAGACTTCAGATAACTACTGAAAAGCATTTTCCAAAACTAAGGAACCCCAACGGCTTTCGCGAAAAATATAGAACGGTGCAACCACGTCGTTTATATATAGGGAGGTGCAACTCGCTTGTATCGCGCTGATCGATGTGTGATGCGGAAGTAGACTAGCACGAGCGTCTTTTTGAGGAAAACTCGTGCAAAAGTCATGTTTCGAGTACTGTTAAACTACTGTATGGCTGGTTTTTTAGCTCACAATGTAATTTTGGACGGATTTTTTATCATGTACATGTTAAGTATTGATACTTTTAATGTATGGTGGCTTATTTTGCTTAAAAACGTTCTGCAATAGAGATCTGATTATGCATAATGACTTCTTCTTTCAACGACTTCTATGGAGGGAAAAGTTCACAAGAAATTCAAAGTATATCTCGTATTTGACCGCGGCACGATATTCAGGTATGTTGAAAATAACATTAGTATATTTATAATCTTAAATGTTCATAAAAATCTGAGATAGTTTACAGATAAAACGATCGAAATAGATGCATTATTAGTTGTTAAGCATCAAGCGTACTTGCATTACCCGCATTGTTTTTCCCTCTGGGTTTCGCCCAGTCCCGGCATCACACATCGATAACCTCGGCCTGGGTGCAACCATAGTGGTGCAACGCCACCAGATGCACGATGGTGAACGACTGAAGTGGCGTTATTTAAATATTTTTTTTAGAATCCTTCGATCTTGGAGGAACGCCATGTTTATCTAGGAATACTCAATCATGACAGACAATACTCAATCACACTCAACACTTACCTTGGCCCGTTCTTGTTCGTCTTTCACCGCTTTCTCTATTTGTTTTGCCGTCTGTTTTCTTTCTTCCTCCAGAATTTCTTGAAAGGTTTTCTACAAAAATAAAGCCCATAAGTCGTTCAAAATTTTGATAACGGTTTGTATGGAATTATTGCAAAAAGTAAAATCTAAAAATGAGTTTTGAAGTTAGTACAAGTAAGGTTATAAGGGCAATGTGCTGCGTAAGCTGAAGCAATGTAAAATACGAAACAAAAGCTCTAAAAGATTGGTTTACTGTTTTCGCTAGAAACGTTAGTCCTCCGTACACTAGTTCGGAAGTACACCGACCTTGGCCCAGAAATGTTCTGTTTGACAATGGTACGACAGTACTTTGCTTACACAAGTCTGTTGTGGTACGACTGCAGTCCGTCACTAAGTTGTTCACTAAGGTAGCTTCATACTGTTGCTTCAAAAGTTGAAGTGAAAATTTTAAAGGACATTGGCAACAAAAATTAAGTTTGTCTAATATGAAAGAACTCGTAAAATGATAGAGTAACACCTTTTACAACTTTTCCGTATTTTACTATTTCACTCATTAAAATATTAGTTCCATCTTCAAGTTTGTTCCACAAATTTACTTGAAAATGTGCGTATAATAACTCCTCATGATAATGAACGTTGTAAACTTAGCAATCACGGAGATATAAGACATTTTTAATGAGTGAAAATTCTCTACCCTGCACCTGACACGTCAGAGATAATCTCACTTACATATCAAACAAACTGAAATATTTCAAAAACGAAGTAAAATCCCGTAAAAGGTATTACTTTATCATTTTACGAGTTCTTTCATATTAGACAAACTTAATTTTTGTTGCCGATGTCCTTTAACCTTAATGTTAGGAAACATGAGGCGACAAATCACGGGGACATGTTGCGGGGACATTTCCCCTGTTGAGGACACACTAGGGGACATGTCAGAGAAGGAAAATAAAAATAAAATAACGTTTTTGGATTGGTTTATTTTAATTTTGTCGGAGGGACTAGTTGCTGTTTATATACGACGGGACATGTTACGGGGACAAAATGTTGTCCCCGCACAGGGGGTTCTAACATGTATTTTTTTATTTTAAACAGTATTTATACATCCATACACACATACATAGTTTATATAAATTACCGTGATAGTAGTGTCGTTGCTCTTGTTGCTCCGAAAACAGGCCGAATGAAGGGATTCAAGATAAAAATTGATTTTCTCGTACTCAACCTCCGCTCGGCCAACTCGCCAGGTCTGGTTTACGAGAAAATCAATTTTTATCTTGAACCCTTCATTCGGCCTGTTTTTGGAGCAACAAGAGCAACGGCACTACTATCACGGTAATTTATATAAACTATGTATGTGTGTATGGATGTATGTAGTATTTAAAACACGAGAAGGAGCGTTTTATCATATTTAAAATGCGAGCGCGCAGCGCGAGCATTTTAGATATGATAAAACGCGAGTTCGAGTGTTTTAAATAGCTTCAAAAACAATTGATTGTAATCACTAGGGAGTGTACTGGTTTTTATTTTCTATTAGAGGTAAATTGGGTTGATGTATGAAATGCAAATTAGCAGGAATTTTATATAAAGTTCGTAGAGACTTTATATAATTTTCATGCTGATTAGTATTCATGGCTTTTATCAGGTATAAAAGCCTTGCACGTGACTAAATACGGAAATGTGATTGGACAATTTGGTTAATGAATATTAATGAGTTTTTGAAATACTGTTTAAAACAAAAAATACATGTTAGAACCCCTGTGGTCCCCGCGACAAGATTTCGCATGGTGCATACGACGGGATTTGTCATTACGCCTCGTATATCCCAACCTTTAGAGGAGAGTGAAACAAGAAAACAGTAGTTTCGATTCGCCTTCCAAATATTCATGCAGAGTTTTTGAGGTGAAATCGTGCATATTTCGCATGCGGTAGCACAAATGAGTGCGAAAATGAAACCATCACGTATAAAGAGAAATATCACCGTGGCGAAAATATATGTATTTTACGTTCGAAATGCAAGAACAGTATGTATTAACGAGTAAGGTAGGGAAACGAGTGAGATATTGTTCTTGCCACAAGAGTATAAAATCCATATATTTGAGCAACCGTGTAACGTTTCATTTATTACATGGACAATGGAGGTCATAAGAGCATGGGAAGAGGAAATAAATTGCTCTGACGAGAAAATACATAGGCCTAACTTTTATGTGTTCTGTGCATCTCACAAGGGTTATGTCCTACATTAGTCTGACAACTAAGTTGGAGAGTCGATGGGGTGGGGGTTTGGGAATGGTATCATCATTAGGTGTTTAGGTTTAGGCATTATGGTTTAAAATTAGGATTAGGGTCATTTGGAGTTTAGGGTTAATACCTCTCGTCCGTGGTAACATAGTAGAAGGAATCATGGTTTGGAAGGTCAGCAAGTCATTGTTCTATGTTGTTGTTCACTTTCACGGTCACTGAACGTATTGTATTTTCTGTATAATGAAACAGTCATCCAATAACAACGTTCGGATTTAATTAGCGTAGTCCTTAATCGTCACGTGTGAGTCCTTCGCCGTCACGTGTCGATAGAATATCCTTTCTCCAACCAATAACAAACACTTTCTCCAATACAATAACATGACCATTGCGTCATCTTAAAAGACAATGGAGCTTCCAAACCATCCCCTCTATTAACTGTGATTTTACGGATAGCGCCTCGCACGGGTTACTGTCGCCGTGTCCCGCGCGCTATTCCCGGCTGGGCTTCCTATTTTGTCTGTCATTTAATTATTATTATCGGTAAATACGTACCTAAAATTAACAGGTTTTGTGATTGGCAATATGGAACAAACGTGGTTAGGATTAGGACATTGGTTTCTTTGTGGTTGATTCTATATTATTGTTTTAGGATTAGGGCTGTTAGCACCAGTGTTTTAGTTCCTAGTAAAATACCCTTCGTCCCTTCTCCAGATCACATAAGTACATAAGAACATAGTCTCCATACAAACCAAAACTTTCTCGGTGTCCTTACCTTTTGTTCTTCGATAAACACTTCAAATTCTTTCTTTTGGTTACTCAGAGAATCTTCCACAAAAACCTTACCACGTTCTCGCTCTTCCTACAAACATGTTACGAAATATAAAAACTCCAGGACTTTCTGATCAATTTCAAGTGGGAGAGCGTGGTGAAAAAATAAACAGCTTTGGGGTAAGGACCATTTAAAAAAAATGCCACTCTAATGTGTGTTTGATAATTTAACGTACTCTCGCTCTTCCTGTAAACACTAAATATGTTATGAAATATATGAATCAATTCAAGTAAAAGGTTGTGGTGAGAAAATAGGGGGTTCTTTTACGTTTTAAAAACGTCACTCTAGTGTATTACGAAACAATTTTATTTGGAGTTCGTAAAATTTTACAAATTCTCAATGTTATAGACCTTGTTCATAAATGACCGACAATTTAAAATTATTTTATATGCATATAATTTGGCCCTGATGACATCGTTTTAAAGTACGAATCCTTTTCAATTTCGTAAATGAAAACGAGTTCATAAGGGCCAATTTGTATATGTATATGAATATAAAAGAATATTATTTTGGCGGCCATTTTTGAATAAGGTCAATAGTTGTGGCACAATTTCAAATGTCAATTATAAATTCGACCAAATCATTTGATCAAGAAACTTAAACAGGAAGTGATAACCAATTAATCGTTAAAGAGTGAGTGTCAGGGTAGTGCTTTGCGCGCTTGTTTTCTTCATGGCGGCCATTTTATGGGACGCCTATTTCAGTTCACAAACGAATCCGTCGATATTTGATCAATCCTTCTTATAAATTATCCATTTTCAAGTTTTCTAAGAAGTAAATATACCTGAGTGATCAATTATTGTGATATTTTTCGTAAAATTGATCATTTACTATAGTAATATTTTCGATACATAGAAGCTGCTACGAGCGCTTCGCCTCCGAAGCGTGGAAGGCCGGGTTATGCTGCTGAAACAGCGCGAATAAGTTTGAAAATGGAAGTGTTTGATGAGTGACTAGTAAATAAATAGATTTTGTTTCTTCTGATGTTTTGTTCATTTGAATTTGCAAAGATTCAGGAACTAAAGCCATCCGGGCCAGCTTCTTCGTCACAAACGGCGTTGCGCGCAGCCCGCAGTGGTTCACAAACAAGCGAACCGCAACTCTTCAAATCGTCTTGAACATTAACTTCATAACGTCCCGAAGTCAGGATCGGACTCCAATTTCAACATTTCCAAATAAATCTAGAGTTCACATGCAAATTATAGTTCTAACGATGCGATGCGCTGCAATCAATTCGTATGAAAACAAAAACACAAGCGCGCAAAGCACTACCCTGACACTCACTCTTTAATTTATTGGAAATAGAATTCTCAAACTCATTAATAATGCATGACGAAGAAATGAATATTTAATTTCCGCATTTCCCCAACTTTAATCTCGATTTTCTCTTGAAATATTGATTTGTTTGGAAAGCAAGTTCTAACACTCGTAATACCTCGTAATACCATTGCCTCGGTTTCTTTTGTTCTTACCGGGCGATTTAATCTCTAATTCTCCCTCTAACCGGCTAATTTTTCCCGTATTAACATGCACATGAAAATTGAGCAAACATCCAAACAATACTCTTTTACAGAACAAAGAAAGACATTAAGTAATCAAGGCAATTACAACAATCATGCACACATTAAAATTCACTTTTACCTTTTTATTTACCTCGTCAACATTATTTATTCGATTATTCATTCATTCATTTATACAATTATTCATCAATTTATTAATAATATAATCATTATATATACAATTATTACTTATAATAATTGTTCATCCTCTGATGTCAACCGGTTTGTCCATATTTAGAATCAGAGAAAGAACACTTACTCGTGTTAGAACTATTACCGTAAGATAGATAACGCTAAGGAAAAATAACTTTTTGGCAATCTTAGGGCAGAGAAAAAGGTTATTACCGAACGGATTTTTCTGTATAAATTAGAAATGTAGAAATGTAGAAATTTGAAATTTGAAAGAAACATCGCCGGCACGAGGACCTGACCCTCGCCGGCACGCCCCTCGTGGAAATCAGCTTTGGCACGCCCCTCGTGGGACAGCGTGTTTAAATGTTTTCTTTCTCTCTTTTTTTTTCTTTTCTATGCGATTGCAGAAGTTACCATGAATCACCAAGAAGAAACCCAACGCTAACTCGTATTAGCCGCAGTGTAGAAAAAAACTCTAAAAGGTTGGTGTACTGCCATGATAGTATGGAGTTATAAAAGTGATGTGTCTTCGCTCAAAATGTTAGACCTCCTGTACAAACTAATTAACAATTAGACAACGAGCCCGCGTTTTCTATTTAACAATTAGTCACTGAAGTCGAGGTGACTATCGTTGATTATTATTACATTGAGTCGGTTTCCTTTGATGTACCGCGGGATCTATGCGCCATACATCCCTATGAATACTAATAAGATAAGAAACGAAGAAAAAACTAGGAAAATCTTTATACAAGGTGGACAAAATCGACAAAACTTTGTTGGAAACCTCCTCAATGTACTAATACGGGGATGTATACCGCATAAATCCCTCGTTCTCGGTGCTTATCTATTACATAATCACCAAGACTGAGGTGACTAATTGTTTTAGTATAATTTCAGGCTTGAACTGAATATTCAATTGAGAAGTTTTAAACAGACAGTTTGAACTGTGTTATGCTCGATGTTTTCTTCATGCTAGACAGCTTTCAAAAACACACTAACGATCAAAACGGACGTAAAATACGAATAAGTATACGATAAACAACTTCCTTACCCTTAGACAGTTCTATCTTGAGACAAATCTGATATATACAATGTCTTTATGCTAAGTTTTTGAGCCTTTTCGACGATTTTTTAGTTATAATAATATAGTCGCCATTTTGAAACGTCGTGTTTTAGAAACCATACATCAAAATGATGATTCCGAGAGGGGACTGGAACGAATAAATATAGTCTGGTTACAAAAAAACACTTTTCAAGTACGATTTCTAGTAAAGTGATAGTCACTCAGAACTCGTTTAAGCTCAGAAATTATACTAACAGCGGATAGTAACTCCTGCGATAGCTAATGAAAATTGAGGATTAGCGATAGAAACTTGTCAATTTATACTAATTACTCCACCTCCCCGTAGGGTAGCGCGGAGGTTTAAAATGGCCGCGTCTGTTTTCGTCGTCGGTGTCAGGAACTGGCACGTACACGTGCACAATTTTCTTGTGAATTGTGTACATCAAGTGACATCAATAGATATTTAGGGACTTTATAGTCTTGCGCAGTTCCATTAACCCCCATTTATTTTGCCACCTTGTGTATATTTCGTTGCCTGCAGGCGGAGTGAACGCCTGAGCAGGCGTCTTGTTGGATATAGTACGCCGACCTTTCGAGTTTTCGTATTATTTTGAAAGCCCAATAACTATGACTCAATTGTTTATCTATCACTTATATAATTCATTAATAATTCATGAAGAAAATTCAAAAGAAATTAATATTTAATCTGCACTTTAAGTCGTAGTTGAAACATCGGCCGCGAATATTTTAATGAACTTGTAAAATGAATAGAATATATGATGCATACTTTGTTTGGAAGTTGTAGAAACGGTATAAACAAATTATTTTAACTCCGAAAAAATCAATTTGAGCAAGTTAACTTTGATAAAATATTGATGTTTTATTAATCAATGTTTTATCCGTATTTACAAATAATATTGATTAAATATTAATTTATTTTGAATTTTCTTCATGAATTATTAATGCCGTTTACAACACATGAGGATAAAACATTGATTAATAAAACATCAATGTTTTATCTAAGTTAATAGACACTAGTGGCTTAACCTGGGCAATTTTCGAGATAAAATGACTTGTTTTTACCTTTCTACGACTTTCATCACTCTAGTCCATGAATTCTATAAGTCAGATAAAATATTCGCGTCCGACCTTTATGGGCATTTAACATTGGCTCGCCTTCGGCCCGCCATTGTAAATGCCTATAAAGATCGACGGCTCATATTTTATCTATCACTTAATACGTTTTGCAAATAGTGTATAGTGTATGTTCAGTACTACATATATAGAATAAGAAATTCAAACCCAAACTGCAAATAGTTTAACAAAAATTACTGGGTAGCAACAGCAGCACATGCGAATTGCTGCGGTCTAGATTTCACTGGAACACTGATCAACTAATAAAATCATAAATGGTGGCAAGTCAAGATCATTTAACGTGAGAAAAATACAGTCTGAATGAGGTATCTCATAATCGCTTCTCATATACTTCCTGAGATGCGAGTTCTATATAGTAATTACACAACAAAGTAAAACAGTTTTTTACCTCCACCGCCTTTGCAAGGGATGCTTCACCACATAGGCGTTCCTCCTTAAGGCAATCGTTTAACTCCGCCTAAAATAAATTTATTCCTGAAATTTAACTCTCAAATATTAATCGAAAACTTTACAAGAAAGATGTCTACTTGTGCTTCACAGCGTTAATAAGAAACCGTGAACGCTTGCGTTCCGTCGCTTACGAAATTCCTTCACTGAAAAAGGTTATACCCCATTAATTATTTTGGCAGTACAGCAACTTTTAAGGTTAGGATGCACAAGACGACAGCGGGGCATGTTGCGGGGACATTTCCCCTGTTGAGGACACACGTGAGGGGACGTGTTAGAGAAGAAAAAGGAAAATAAAATAAAGTTCTTTGATTGGTTTATCTTAATTCAGGGACTAGTTGCTGTTTATACGACGGGACATGTTACAACATTTTGTCCCCGCGACAACCATGCATACGACGGTCGACGGGATTTGTCCCTGGAACTTTTCCCATTGACACGTCCACGCAATTTGTCGTCTCGTGTGTCCCAACCTTTAGTTTGTTTAGTCAAATTTAAATGAACTTCTAGTTAATCAACTGAGAGTATATTCTGCCAACGCGGCATATCCATAAGCGTTCCCCTTAAGAGGGGAAGCCACCTTCGATTTTAGGATAGCGGTGTATTCGCTCGCATAATCCAACAAGCTACTGTATATATAATTTAAAAGCTTACAACATACTCTAACAGAATATCATAACTGTTTTTTAAATAATCCAATACATCAATGTGAAAATCTTAAAAAAAAGTATATGTTTTCAGATGTAGTTGGTGTGAATTTTTAAGGAGGACAAGCTTCAGGTTTGATGAGTACCTTCGTAACCTTGAAAAATATAATTATAATTTTTCTTAAAACTGCTTAAAGTGTTTATGCAGTGAAATAATCATCTTGTTTAAAATAAACTACATGTATGTTACTTGAAAGAACTATAAAAATTATCAAGATTGGTGTTTACAACTCTCATATCTCACTTATCTTGATATATTAATATTTGTTTGATTGATATCTCAATGTCCTCACTTTGACGTCACACTGTATAATCACATGTATATCTTTGGGATTATGCAACGGAATTATGAACGTGTGTTAAACATACGAAGTTACGAAAGTTACTAAACATACGAAATTACGTTTCGAGTGATTTGATAATCCAAAATATATACATGCTTTTTAGTAAGATATTATGTAGTGTGACGTCACAGTGAGGATCATTTAAATATCAAACAAATCTTAATGTCTCAAGAACAAGGTGAAATATGGAAGGGTTATTAACGCCAATCTTTATAATTTCTATAGTTCTTTCAAGTAAGATTTTTACTTCATAAACCCTTTAAAACCACCATTAACTTATCTGAGAATAGTTTGAAACCAAAAGTGAGACTGGTTTTGCATTGGGTTTTCTCAAAATAGTATATTTTCTAAACTATATACGATAACTTTTACTGTTGTTACCAACATTGATAATATTTTCTTCAAAACTGTATTTCCGGAAGTGTTGATTGTATAAAATATATTAACTAGAAAAGTATTTAACCAAAATCCCTGATTTTTCAGGATTTTTTGAAAATAGTTTTTTGCTTCATGTAGTATACTGTAGCTATGACAACTGGAAGCAGAATTACACTAAAAGCCTTCATTAATGTGTTGGCTGCTCTGTAAACTAATTGTCCGAATAGGGATATGCATACATTCTGACTTATTTCATGATTGAGTAGGTTTTCGAATAAAGTTTTGTATGTTTTTTCCACCTTGGACAAAGATTTTCCTAGTTTTTTCTTCGTTTCTTATCTAATTAGTATAGAGTGTGAGAATTCGTACTAGATCTCATCTTGATACATTTGACTCTAGTAATTCAAGCCAATCGTGCGAGCAGAACGAAAATCATGCAGTAGCTCATGAAAAACAGGATTGCAGTACAATCTTAAGCTCCATCAGATTGTGCACCGATTCATGGCAAACATTTGGTGTTTTCTTTTCCGGCTTAAAGATCTATATAGTTGCCCTATTTTAGGTTCATTGCATAGCTTCAGTATTGGCTTTCATTACGCCAACAGTTTACCTCGTCAAATTCTCCTTCCAGGAGAAATCGTTGTTACCATAAGCTTCCATAACTTGTTATTTGCTACCATATCTCCATTACGGTAATTGTTTTTTTACTGACGTGGTCACCCAGCCAGTTTTTTGTTACTAATTGTTTATTTATTGTATTTGTAACTTATTTTAATTTAATTTTGTTTTGTTTTAAAAAAACAAAAAACATTTTATGTAAATTAGATTTTTCTTTGCAGCTGCAATAATGTTGTAAACGTGGTTCTCAAAACATTAATATTTCATGAATTATCATAGTCATTCCATGAACGTACATGTATACCACATCACATGCATGAGTTTTGATACCCAATGAAAACCTGTAGGAAACTTGCTGGTGAACTGGATCACATTTCTTAATCTCCATATTAAAATTAATGAAACACAAATATGGATACTCGTTTGAGAAGCAACATCAAACACTCCTTTATCGTGTTTCATCAGGGGACTCCAAACCCCTCCGTTTTCATTTCTTTCTCGTGTTTAGAACCCCTGATGAACAAACTCGTGTTTGATCTATTACATCAAATAATGAATAAAACGTAAAATTGAGTAATGAAATTGAAAAACAAATACTGAAGCTATGAGATGAACCGAAAATAGGCCGAAGATCAACAATATCGATATTTTAACGCGATATTATTTTTACATGAACAATCAGACTATCGAACCACCTTAATATCTCCGAAATGAGGTTATCAACCGACCTGATGTTTCGCCTTCTGTTCCTCAAGGGCATCTTCAAGTTTTTTTGAACTGTTTTCCTGTTCTTCTTTCATATACAGTTTAATGTTTTCATTCTATTAAAACACCAATCGACAAAAGATGATCTATACACATCCTATCACAACAACAAAATTCCTGGACTTAAGGTGGAATGATACCTTACCTCATTTGCATTTTGATAAAATGTTAAAGAAAAAAAATTATTAAATTATTAAAGTTGAGTTATTCTGGTTTTAATTTTCTTATAACAGCCATATACAGTATGTATAAAACATGTTTCGAAAATGTCAGAGTCAAATGATACCGTAGTATGGTAACCTCCCAGCTCATAGACATGTGTGGTAACCACTAGACCACAACAGCTTGATAATTAATGAATGTAATGTCTATAAATCAAAGGTTTTAGGGTAATAATTTTATGTCCAATATATACATGTAATATACACATGAAGTGATAATTTGATGTTATAAGGGCTCCAAATATGCTGTTTAGGGTTAGTATTAGGGTTATAGTTGGAGTTAGAGTTAGCATTAGGATCCCTCGTAACATCAATTATTATTGCATATATTATATATTGGACATAAACTTATTACTGGTTTTAGGGCATTGTACGGTTGCCATGGTAACAATTTTGTTCAATATTTCTCTTAATGAATGTCATCATGGTACCATAGATCATTTGTTCAAACTGCAAATGTTGTTTTTTTCTGTTCTCCGGTACCAATCCACCTTAAAATGTTCATGCTGTACCTGCTGATCTACAAATACTGTAAACTTTTCTCGTTCTTCTTCCAGCAGTTGTGTTAAATGCCTTTCACTTATTTCTTGCTGTTGGGCTACAGCAGTTCTTGAAAGTTCCTATATAAATAAAACGCATGATGAGAAACAATTGTGCACCTTGGTTATTAGTACAAACATCAGTATTTTCAAGGATTCTACGCATATGCAGGCTTGAATATTACCGCCGGACACCGGACATTGTCCGGCGTTAATTCGTCTTGTGACCGGCAGCTTGGAGCTGCTGCCGGACATCAATGTCCGGCCGACTCGACCACTTATAGACCAAATTTTGCCTCCCAGTAAGTTAAGCGTTTATATGACAATCCAGCTACTTTGATATTTATCGACCACGTACACATGACATGTGGCTCAAAATGATTTTCCCGACGTATCACGCATTGTGTGAATTCCATGCGCAGTCAACACAGTCATGACCTGTAACCGCTTTATGATCGTTAATCACACAAAGATGGCGATTCAAAGTGAGATCTAACAGCGTTGTTCGCTGCATTGGCGACAAGGTTAGGCTATTAATGTACAACATTTATCACACTGCATTACATAACGGCAAAATTATTTAGTGTCATGCTAAAACGATTCGGGGATAAAATTAACAAACCGTGTCCGACAGAAAAGTGGTCTTGTCCGGCCGATTTACTCTGTGGACGGACATCGTGTCCGGCGAGCTCCAAAAAATTATATTCAGGCCTGATATGACAGAAACAGGCAAAAAAGTCCACGACAAAACTATTCAAAATATCAGAAAATCAATTTTTAATAGCAGTTTGTTTACTTATTGTTATTTTTCAGTTAAAACATCGAGTAACAAAAAAATTCAGAAAGCGAATTATTTTATTTAGACTTTGACGAATTCGAAGCTACAAACCAAAACAACGCAAAAGTCATTCTAAAACTGTCGGTCCGATATCCCACTGTACAAACCTCACGCGCAATAAGCTGCTAACATTCGTCCAATAAGCTGCTAACATTGCCACCGAGTCTTAAAAAATCCCGCTCGACTCAACAATTTTCCGTCGACTCAGTAGTGAAATCAGAAATTTTCATGTTACTGTACCCTGAGGATGATTCTGAAATATAATTGAAACACTACACATCCTTACGGATGATCAAAAGCGTTAAGTTGTCGCACATATATTTCGTGCACTTAATGGATAAAATTAGCACATTGTTCCCAGTTGACGCGCGGTATAGCTCAACTGGTCGAGTTAAAATCACGCCCGAGTCAACAATGTTCTGTCGACTGTACAACCTATCATACAACAGCCACTCAAGAATCATTATTCCTCACAAAAAAACATTCAACAGATGGCACTAGTTGTACGAATACCTGACCCTTCACACAATTTACTTCCATGCCACAGTGAAAGGTTTCTGGGGTTAGGACTTAGGGGCACTCAATAGTATTGTAAATAACAATACAGTGGGTATTGGATAATAGTGAGGTTAAGCTTGACTTCCGATACCATCATACCAATACCAACACTAATATTCTACACTTATATCACCGTTGGTTCAGTTTCCTTTGTTCTCTAGTGGCCATTATATCTGATATCAACCTCATAAAATTATTCATGAGGTTGATAAGTACTTATCAACCTCATAAATACTAAACTTCACCAATGGTGATATAAGGCGGTTATATACCTTAGACCTCGGTGTTCAAGCGATATATCAACCCTCGGGCTTCGCCCTCGGGTTGATATATCGCTTAAACACCTCGGTCACGGTATATAACCTATACTTAGATTTCGCTTCCATTTAAACAAGATCAGCTTGCGAGTACGAATACTGAAATATGGCGGCCGATTTGAATCAACATTATTATTGGCACGACATTTCATAAGTTAGCTCATTAGGGAGGTTCTACTTCGAGATACGATATGGATATCCAACACGGCGTTGGTCATGCGCACTAGTTAATTTTAGCAATTTAATGTTGGTATCGGTACTCAACACTTCTGAAGTCGACGGAATTTCGGAATCAAGTTTGACTATGTGCCCGTTTGTCAGAGTTTGCCTTAAATTTTGCATCCCCAACAATGGCCAAATAGTAATTTGGAATCCTTTGAGAGTATTTTCGATTTGTTTGTCGGGATTTTGGTTCTATGAATAGCAACCATAACGCTATTCGATTGAAAACTAATTGCCAATTAATAATTGGAAGGGGCAGATTAAATATCGGTACTGGTATTCGTATTGGAAGTCAAACTTAATCTCCCTGACTACTGAACTTGTATGAGAAAGTAATTATCTAGTTTTATAATAAAGAATACAACTAGAAGTTACTATCGCAAGGGGAAGTGCTGCCTCGAAAGTCATGGGAAGCCTAATTTTTGATAAAATTTCAAAAATGAATCCACTGTAGTTATGTACACATTTCTATCAATTATTTTAATTATTTTAAATACAGCAGACTTAAATTACAAATGATTATCACTTATCTGAATATAATTGGCAAGGCTTTTGACTGGATAGACAGTATACATTATGACTACAGTATGTACATGTAGTTGGTGATTGGTAAACAAATTTCTGATAAATCACTGCCACTATGATAAATCATGCTTCTTACTGTGGCAAAGCTCTCAGTGGAATCGCAAGTGTGTGATATGTTATGACAAAGCAAGCGCTAAACATATAGGCGCTGACTAAATAAATACCAGAAATGGTATATAACAGATGTTTACAATATTGTTGCACCATTATTTATATTGTCTATTAATTTTATTGTTGAGAAATGCGATACTTTCAAGATCTTTGTGATGTATTAGTTCATTGCACATGTCGACGACTCCATATTATACTTGTCGTTTGGGAATACACCACAGTCAACTGCAACCACTGTATTTTATTTTCCCAAAGAACTTGTAATATTGTATTTATTGCATACCAAATATTATGGTTATCCATGGCACACAAATAATTCCCATTGTGCACTGAATTTTCACAAAATGGACAAACCCACTGAATTTTCACAAAGTTGAGGTAAATAATTTCTTGAAGACAGTTCCATGTACAGTTTATTACATATACAGTTGGGCAGATCAATATTGTTTTGTTCCTCAACGGGCGATATATTTGTGTCGATCACTGATCGACATTCGACAGGACAAGTTGTCTTCTAAACCAACGGCAACAAACAACGGTTGGTAAGTTGTTCAGCGACAGAAATCCCTGACGAGGAATGAGATCATGGTTAAAAGCATTCAAGTACATGTTGTCTCCTTGTACTAAGATATTGTCGATGGTTGTCGAGTTCCACTTCGTACTGGAAGCCCAATATTAGCTTGTGCTGTTAACAGCGCTGATAAATTCATGAAAGAGCACTGCTTTTCTCGAGACTGGCCACTGAA
The DNA here is from genome assembly GCA_035772405.1 of Chrysogorgia sp. JL179-B06. Taxonomy (NCBI): domain Eukaryota; kingdom Metazoa; phylum Cnidaria; class Anthozoa; order Scleralcyonacea; family Chrysogorgiidae; genus Chrysogorgia; species Chrysogorgia sp. JL179-B06. Next base: position 2,406,950 of record JAYKKM010000123.1, on the reverse strand, counting down.
ACCTTCATGGCCTTGATGAATACTTCCACGAGAAAGTAAAGACAAAATAAAGACATAAACAACGTGAATTTCCTGTGAAGGAATTGTCGAGAACTTCGAGAAGAAAACAAACAGCTGGCAGCGTGGTGGCGGAACATGCGCACTTGAGTCACTTTCGAGCACATGACGTATGCCGACACACAAACAAACGCAAAATTTAACAAATCGAGATCTGGTCAGCTATACATAGCTCGGTAAAAGGACTGGGTACGAGACACAGCAACCCAAGTCAAGATTAGTGTGCTGCCTACGGCAGCAATAATAAATTGAACACAAAAATTATAGTTAACCTTATACTCTTCCACGATTAGAACAAACGATTCCTGCCCGGCCTCTCTCAAACATTTCAACTGTTCTTTTTGCTTTTCCTATGGAAGTAACAAATTACGCAAAATTAAAAAGACGTGAGGAAAAACAAATGGGGACTAGAAAAAATAAAAGGAAAATGGCGGGGGATAAAAAGAGCTACAAAAAAGTAAAGTGCACCACAAAAAAAAACCAAAGAGTAGAACATAGAGGCGGTTGTAAAAAATAAAATGACGCAGCACCATTCTGTTTTAGCCTGCGAGAACAATGGAAGAGGTAAAAACTGTCTTGTGTGGAAAACCCAAAGTAAAATGTCGGATGCGAACTGTCTATTTCATTTCAACAGTCCTGTAATAAATATCCCATTGAATGGTTTTACCGATAATACCGGTCAGGCATTTTACTCGTTCCTCGCATTGTGCCTCGCCCTTTTAGAGCTCAGAAAAAATACATCCGAAACTGGTAAAATACCCGACCGTATTATCGGTAAAAGCATTCAATAAGATGTATTTATTGGATTGCTACTGTATGTTAAAGGCGAACTGTACCCAAAAAATAAATTACTTTTTAATACAAGGGCTTTAAGTATATAACGTTTAGAAATGTTAATAGTTTTACGATATCTGCTCTTATACTCAAGAAATAACGTTTTCATTCTCGTATGTTATGCTTTTGGACCCGCCATTCTAGAGTTTGCTATTTCTCGAGTACAAGTCAGAGCTTACCGTAAAACTATTAACATTTCTAAACATTACACTTAAAGGCCTTTTATTTCAAACTAATTTAATTTTTGGTACAATTCCCCAACCCAATGTGAACATCATTAGCGTTTTTGAACTCTTTCTCTCTTTGTCAAAACACCAGGTTTCATGCAACATCCTTTTACGGGCACATTCTCACCTGCAGTTCTTTATATTTTTCATTTTGCTTCTCAATTTCCAAATTCTTCTCATCGGTCAAATCTTCCATTTCACTACATTTCCTCTTCATTGCTTCTATACTCTACAGAATCATGTCAATATCAAAATATATTACGAGAACATAAAATACACCTGAAGTACAGTAGCATAGGCTGATGCGATATATTTCAAAAATACCGATATTCGATTTTTCGCACATCGGAAATATCAAATGTTTTCAACTTGACAACTGAATCTCTCTCTTTTTCGGCAATTATTGTCCGCTAAAGTTGAGAAAACACAGTTCTGTTGCGAAGGAAAGTTTAGTTGCAGTGGAAGTCAGCGATTGTTTCACATATTCCTAAATCTACTCCCGCGCTTGATGTGGATAATGATTTTAGACCTACATGTATTTCTCTCACAGCTATCATAAGCAAGATTCTTGAGTCCTTTCCCTACCAATGGCTCCTGCAGTCGATCTTTGATAAGATCGACCCACTTCAGTTTGGCTTCTAGTACTATTATGGCGCTGGTGTATCTTCTCCATAAGTGGTATGAGGCTTCTGGCAAATTAGGCTCATTCTGTTGGATTTTTCGAAAGCCTTCGATCTCATCGACCATAACATTTTGCTACATAAATTACAGCTGATGGACGTCCATCCTGTACTCATCAATTGGATTGTCAATTTCCTGATAGATCGACAGCAAAGAACTCGGATTGGCACTCATTATTCTGATTGGAAACCTATTAAGGCCGGTGTCTCTACTTTTTCTTGTTATGGTCAACGACCTTCGAGCATCTGTAAACACCGTTAAATATGTCGATGATACCACAATCAATAACCAAACTGCGCACGCCCAAATTATGATCAACGAACATGGTATCGACACCGTCACGCATGTAATTACACGCATCATTTCTAACGATCTAAAGTGGAACTACAGGTACCATGTCGACGCAATCTGTAAAAAGGCCTCCAAACGCCTTTATGCTCTTCGGTTGTTAAAGAAGAGTATGATTCCTAATGAAGTCCTTGTCACTGTATATAAAACTTGTGTAAGACCAATACTGGAATACGCATGCGCAGTTTGGCATAGTTGCCTATCCAACGGAGAGCTCTCTGTATAATATATCCTCTACTCGAATATAATAACGTGTTGGAAATAATTAAGCTACCGACATTGTATGATCGCCGTTGCTCTCTTAATGAGCGCTTTTTTAATAATATGATGTATCACTCGCATAAGATCAGTTGCTTAGTACCTCCAGAGAAACATTGCAGATACAATCTTCGAACAAAATCCTCCTTGTGAATTCCTCGCTTTTAGAAACAGTTTCATTGTCACTGCTTCAAACAATTTTAATTCGAAATAATTTTGATATATTTGATATTGTAATTTTACCCTTTTAACTATATGTGAACCGTTCTAATTCAGTTTTTTTACTGCAAAAATGGTCTATTAAAATAATAATAATAATAATAAATAAAAAATAAAAAGACAGTGTATCGTTCAATGCAGTTGATCGTCCCGGATTCCAGCGCTTATTGAATGTTTTAGATCCGCGCTACCTACATTAAGCTTGAAAGCAAATTGTTGTAAATAAACCTTTTAACGTTTTGACCAATTTGCGTTTGTTTTTTTACACGCGCGTACAGCAAATAAATTAAGTTTTCTAATTTGCATAATATCGATATATATAGCAAGAGAAATGTTAGTCTTACAGTGCACACAATTTCCGTAGTTTACCAACCTTCTGGTATTTTTTACTTCTATTTTAAAGGGGTACTCCAGCCAAAATACAAATGATATTTGGCGCCATATTTGTTTTGAAAATATGACGTCATTGACTGCTTCTTTATCGGCAGTGGAGTTATACGGGAAAGTACAGAGGAGCTACTTAGGCATAACACGAAATAGAAGCAGTTAGTGACGTCATATTTGTTCATCAAATATGGCGTCGAAATTGGACAAACTCACCAAGTTCAACTTGCGATATCTTGAATTTAAGGCTACTATTTTTCAGATCAGTGCTATCTGCCACATAGTTTACTTAGTTTTAAGTTATTAGATTTGACAAATAATGAAAGTTACAACAATACGTGTAATACAAAAAAATTTAAAAATAAGAAAAAATAAATAAATAAAATAAATAAAAGATGGCTGGGTATCCGCAACACAAGCAAAACCTATTTATAAAGCAAGATTTTTTGGAAAAAAATTAGTTTTGTTAAAGGACTTTGACAACAAAAAATAAGTAACTTTTAGATCGAAATATGTGACCTAAATAACCGGAATATCGTAGTTTGAGGTTGTAAAAATGCTCGTATCTCGTATTAAAGGTGAATTACAGTACGGTTCTCTGTCACAATAGACTGTAACGTCATGTGTTGGACAAAGCGGCCAGTGTTCAGTGTTGGTGGAAATGCAAAGAAATTAGGCTTCTTCTCAACGTAATTTTAGTAATCACTATCACAACATAAACTGGGCAATACATGGCCCTACGATAGGTAGCACAAAAGTACGAAATACAACACTTCCCAGCACATGACGTCACGATCATTATTCAAAATGGTTGCGCTTTTACATTGTTTATTCAACTTTTAAAATTACGAACATTTCCATAGCGCCAAACTACTATATTCCGACAGCTTACAGTAAGTCATATAGTTCAATATAAAAAGTACTTCTCACACACAGCTCCAAGGGAGCTGCTGCAGGGATCAGATTAACCTTTATTAAACTACAGATTGATTGGACATGATACTATTACCTATTTCAACTCAACTAGATACATAATTATTAAGTGCAGATCTGCCAAGCTTCCACATAACCAGAACTAACACAACCACTAATGCCACATTTACATATAGGGTGTGTGGGCACATATATAGGTTAAGCAATGGTGAAAGCAACAACAAAATGTGCCCTACGTAACCCGCACCACCCCTGACACCTGATTATCACCATGCCCCCATAGTGTGTGAGAAAATATTTTCTGCTTCTTTCGTACCTCAGCCAGCAGAAAATTAAACTTTTTGGTTGCCAATGTCCTTTAAATGGGCCTTGCCCCCTCTTTGAGAGCCACAATGCCGCCCTTGGAAAGTACTGTATATTTTCTGTCTAGGATATTTAGTATTACAGTAAACACAGTACAATTGTTACAATACCTCTTCAAAGCGAAGTTTTTCCCGCTCTGCAAGTGACAACTTTTTCTCTGATTCTTTTAATTTATTTTCATGATCAGCCACCTTCATATTTGACTTTTCTAATTGTTCTTGCACTTCAGTTAATTTTCTCATATGCAGATCAACTTCTGCAGCACCAGAAAATGTACCACTTTTTATTGGATCAGAGACAGGGAAAACGCCAGGATTCCTAACTTGAGCTGGAGTTGGTGAAATACTCGAGAGAGATGATTGTGTCATAATTTCTGTTGTAGGGGAAATGAATAATTCATTCGTTGGTGTTGGTGGAGGTTGAGCACTCACTTTAGTGTTGTCAGTGTTTTCAACAGAAGGAAAGGTTGAATGGTGGTTAGGGAAAACAGTTGAAGAGCCATGAGTCACAGGACTTTGTTCGGTAGTTGTAGGAAAAGCTGTAGGTGGGAAAATGCCTGAGGAGCCAGCCGTACTTTGCTCAGTGTTTGTGGGAAAAGTTGTTGGTTGAGTAGGAAAAACTGGTGAAGAACCAGCAACTGTGCTCTGCTGTTGGTTATTTATAGGAAAAGCTGTAGCCCAAGGAAAGGCCTGTGAGCCTGTTGAACCAGCAAATAAGTTGGACGAAGGTGATGCAGACTAAAATTGCATATTGAAAATTGAAAAAATAAAAAAATGTTAGCTTGCAGAATGTGTTGATACACTTCTTCAAAACCAAGTAAATACTAACTACACATTTCAATGAGAACGTACGTCAAATTAATCCACCCGTCCCCTACATTTGTACCTATTATGAAAATGTACTTTTTCACCACATGCTAATGTCATGTAGGCAACATCGATATGGGTGAGAGGGCAGGCGCGGATCTAGAAGTTAGTCGCATAAATTAGATTTAGAATTTGCAATTCAAAATACCTGTGAATAACAATCCTATTGGACAGGTTTTTGTTCTGAATTATTCTTAAGAAAAGCATAACCAATAGGGTTGTTCATGAACTGTCTAATTTATGCGACTAACTTCTAGATCCGCGCCTGTGAGAGGGGTAGTGTGAACCGAACCTGTATTTTTCATTAATATGTTCGTGAATATTGCAATTTCTTGAGAGAAAAAATCCAATATCAACACTTTTGTTGCTTCATGATCGGTTGCTTGGATGCAGATTGGACACTGTTTGCACACGGATCACATGAGGATTGCACATGAGGATTGCACATGAGCACAGTGTTAGGTTATTTCTGAGTAGTACTGTACTGTAGGCCTCCTGTGACACAAGCAAACTTACATTTATAAACAATTTACCTCAAAACCTCCAAACTCTGCCCATTCGTCCTTACCAGTCTGAAAAGTTGGAAAAACCCGTAAATATCATATATTGTATGTGAACATAATGAACTGCAATATACTGTACTGTGTAGTCACTGCCAAGTTAAAAGAAAATTGTTGAGTTGAGCAGGATTTAAACCTTAATCATAATATTATAAGAGTCCCACCTTCAGAACTGGCTCTAGGTTTTCTAGCTAATACATAACTATATTGGACTCACGGTTCTTTTGGTGAACTTTCTACAAACTTCAGACTTAGGAGTGTTTATATGGAGGAGGTCCAGCCCTCTTGGGACTAGGGCTAGCCCTCTTTGCAGAGATCCTGTGTCTTCATTTGTTCCTTGTAAACATTTGTTTGCGTTTACATCACAAGAGGGCCAGCCCTCCTAATTAAGCGAGATCTCGCTATTGACAACCCGAGATGTTGCCTAGGAGGGCTGGAAATTGTTCATGTAAACGCACTGCAGAAGGCTGGCCCTCCTAGGATGGCTGGGAAATAAAAGCTCCATACAAGCGACAAAGTTTATCTTTACCAGTATTTTCTGGACAACTTTATATTTCGCACGACCACAGGCAGCGAGCCAGCTCGGGCAGCGAGCCAGCTCGGGCAGCGAGCCAGCTCGGGCAGCGAGCCAGCTCGGGCAGCGAGCCAGTTCGGGCAGCGAACCAGTTCGGGCAGCGAACCAGCTCGGGCAGCGAGCCAGCTCGGGCAGCGAGCCAGCTCGGGCAGCATGCCAGCTCGGGCAGCATGCCAGCTCGGGCAGCATGCCAGCTCGGGCAGCGAGCCAGCTCGGTTAGGTTAAATTCATCTCGGCAAAGAGGGCTTGCCCTACCAAGAGGGCTGGCCCTCCTCCATATGAACACCCCCTTAGTCTTGTTGGAATTGCTTGGTGAAAATTTCAGTCAAATATAAATGTAGCCGTAGGGTTGTTTGGATGGTTTTGTCAAAACTTGTCAGATAGAATTTTATGAAAAAACAGAATTAAAAAGGTACAGTGTATAAGCTTCATCTTGAAGTGTGCAACTTTTCAAAACAATTCACCAAAGGAAACCAGTGGCGGATCCAGGGGGTTCCCCTTTCTGAAGCCGAGTATGTTCTTTACGCTCGAAATAATTAGTTATTTATTATCTTGCATGTTATGACATCATTAAGTTATCTGTTACATTGTCGCAAGTAGCCTACTGTACGTGGCTGGCTATCTCGCCGCCAGCGAAATTGTTGACAGCAGTTGTTTATTTTTGTAATTATCTATTCTACTTTATAGAAATATATCTTAAAAATGACGAGATACACTGTTAAAAAATAGGATTTCAAAACTTTATATTTTGCTCAAAAGTGCACTCGAAATGCAGGGAGACCCAAAACTCAAAGATTTTCCGGGGGAACCCCCTTTTTCAAAATCTTGGATCTGCCACTGGAAACGCAAGATATTTGCATGCTGTCATAAAATTTCCAAATATCAGTAAATTTCCCACCAAATTAGCAACCAGATTGCACGCAGTCATAAAACCTTAACCCTTTAAGACCCAGAAGTGATCAGGATCTAACTTCTCCTAATAATATCTACTGTATAGTCAACCAAGGTAATGAGATTAAAGGAAATGATCAACAAATGATGGCATGTTTTTAAAACAACTTCTCCCAACTACAGTTAGTGTAGTACTATAAGAAATGTTCGCAGACCAATAAGGAGAATTTATATGTTGAACTTAATACTGAGGCTTAAAGGGTTAATCACAATATTGCTCAACCTCATCCGACAAGAGTTAAATGTTTGTAATAATTTTAGCTGCTGATTACTGACTTTATATACATGTATACTGCACTGATATTTTTGATATGTACTGTAATATAATTAACTGTAGTTTTAGTGAGGCATATGCTACGGTATGCTCATTACAACAACCATAACAAGTATGGAGTAATAGACAAAATATATGTTATACTGCACATGTTCCTATTAAACTGATTAGTAACAGGGATGTGCTCACCCGTGGGGGGCACGCCCGGTAGTCAGGCCTGAATATTACCGCCGGACACCGGACATTGTCCGGCGTTAATTCGTCTTGTGACCGGCAGCTTGGAGCTGCTGCCGGACATCAATGTCCGGCCGACTCGACCACTTATAGACCAAATTTTGCCTCCCAGTAAGTTAAGCGTTTATATGACAATCCAGCTACTTTGATATTTATCGACCACGTGACATGTCACACATGACATGTGGCTCAAAATGATTTTTCCCACGTATCACGCATTGTATGAATTCCATGCGCAGTCAACACAGTCATGACCTGTAACCGCTTTATGATCGTTAATCACACAAAGATGGCAATTCAAAGTGAGATCTAACAGCGTTGTTCGCTGTATTGGCGACAAGGCTATTAATGTACAACATTTATCACACTGCGTTACATAACGGCAAAATTATTTGGTGTCATGCTAAAACGATTCGGGGATAAAATTAACAAACCATGTCCGACAGAAAAGTGGTCTTGTCCGGCCGATTTACTCTGTGGCCGGACATCATGTCCGGCGAGCTCAAAAAAATTATATTCAGGCCTGGTACAGTAGTACACTCTTCTGCCCGGCATTACCATAAGTAAAACTCCCGCCCGGAAGGTTTTTCATTGCTGGTGCATGAAGCATTCTATATTTAGTTTAGTTTACTTTCTGAAATCTGAACTACTGTACTTTATATGACATTTTCTGACCTCCAGAATTCTGTAAAATCTTTCCTGGGGGGCATGCCCCCTGACCCCTACAGTAGATGTTTCTCACGCCTCTGGTGTGCTCGAAATGTTTACCCGGCACACAAAATGTTCTGAGCACATCCCTGTCCTAATACCACAATTTAATCATACTGTAGGGAATAAGAGTGAGAACCAGCAGGACAATTAATCATGAAGTTATTGAAATAAAGACTATAGTGTATGGATTTAATATCCTGCTGGTAATTAAATTGACTTACAGTAAGATGGTTACTGTGTTATTGATATAAACCTTGTAGGAATTCACAACAAACATTTGGTTGCACAGCCAGATGATTGTGTAGAGTGTAGCCAGATGATTGTGTAAGCCAGATGACTGTGCAGCCAGATGACTGTGTAGCCAGATGACTGTGTAGCCAGATGACTGTGTAGCCAGATGACTACATAGCCAGATGACTACATAGCCAGATGACTGTGTACAGGTACTGTACTGTAGCCAGATGACTGTGTAGCCAGATGACTGTGTACAAATACTGTACTGCAGCCAGATGACTGTGTAGCCAGATGACTGTGCACGCCAGATGACTGTGCAAGCCAGATGACTGTGTAGCCAGATGACTGTGTAGGCAGATGACTGCATAGCCAGATGACTGCATAGCCAGATGGCTGTGCAGCACAGGCACTGTAGCCAGATGACTGTGTACACTGTACAGGTAGCCAAATGACTGTGTACAGGTAGCCAGATGACTACATAACCAGATGACTGTGTAGCCAGATGACTGTGTAGCCAGATGACTGTGTAGCCAGATGACTGTGTAGCCAGATGACTGTGTAGCCAGATGACTGTGTAGCCAGATGACTGTGTAGCCAGTAGAGGTGAGCCGATCATCGTCAAAACATCGGCAGAGCCGATTAACGGCCAGTTTTTCTCACAATCGGCCATCGGCCAACGTATTGCCCAGTGGTACAAAAATAAAGGAAACCGACTACTTGACAGTTTTCTGTTTGTTTGTTGAGCTCAAAATACGAGAATTGGCGGCTTCCTCTCATTGCAGAACTTGAGATGAGTAAAATGACAAAACGTGAGCATCAGGTAAGCAATTGGTTTTGCCGATTAATCGGCCGATGGTGGGTAACTATCGGCTCTTGAACAATCGGTATCGGCAATCGGCTTTTTTAAACATCGGCTCACCTCTAGTAGCCAGATGACTGTATAGCCAGATGACTGTATAGCCAGATAATTGCATAGCCAGATGACTGCATACTGTAGCCGTGTAACCAGATGACTGCATAGCCAGATGGCTGTGCAGCACAGGCACTGTAGCCAGATGACTGTGTACACTTTACATACAGGTAGCCAAATGACTGTGTACAGGTAGCCAGATGACTACATAACCAGATGACTGTGTAGCCAGATGACTGTGTAGCCAGATGACTGTGTAGCCAGATGACTGTGTAGCCAGATGACTGTGTAGCCAGATGACTGTGTAGCCAGATGACTGTGTAGCCAGTAGAGGTGAGCCGATCATCGTCAAAACATCGGCAGAGCCGATTAACGGCCAGTTTTTCTCACAATCGGCCATCGGCCAACGTATTGCCCAGTGGTACAAAAATAAAGGAAACCGACTACTTGACAGTTTTCTGTTTGTTTGTTGAGCTCAAAATACGAGAATTGGCGGCTTCCTCTCATTGCAGAACTTGAGATGAGTAAAATGACAAAACGTGAGCATCAGGTAAGCAATTGGTTTTGCCGATTAATCGGCCGATGGTGGGTAACTATCGGCTCTTGAACAATCGGTATCGGCAATCGGCTTTTTTAAACATCGGCTCACCTCTAGTAGCCAGATGACTGTATAGCCAGATGACTGTATAGCCAGATAATTGCATAGCCAGATGACTGCATACTGTAGCCAGATGACTATGACTGTGTAGCCAGATGACTGTGTAACCAGATGACTGTATAGCCAGATGACTGTGTAGCAAGATGACTATGTAGCCAGATGACTGTGTAACCAGATGACTGTATAGCCAGATGATTGCATAGCCGGATGACTGTGTAGCCACAAATGACTACATAGATAATAGTAGATAAATGTATAGCATTGTGGCAGATGTTCTATATTCTGCAATTGACAATACCAAAAAAGATGATGGCTGTACATTTTACAAGGATACATTTCACCAGGAATTATGTGCACAAGGAATTATGGTTAAATGTACCAGTTGCCATCTTTTTTAGTATTGTCAATTGCTCTGGCAAACATTCCTCATACACACTCAAATGGCCACACAAGCTTGTTGATATCTTGGAGTTTAATGGTATTGTAAAAATATCCTAAAATTAAGGATGAGCTAATAATCGGAAATTAATCAGTAGAAGCTGATAATTGGTAACTTTTAGGCTGATCAGTTATCGGCTGATCACATCAACATACATTGGCAGTTCGATAAGTACTAGTTGGGGTTTTATACTTGTAAATTTCATTTTCTTTTTTAAGAAAAACACTAAGTTGTAGTGATTCCACAAAGAAGCTGTTGAATTTAATTAATTTGATAAGGAGCATCATGTTTAACACATCATATTTCTTGTTTTGCGGAACATTTTTTGTTTCCAACAATTTTTTGTTTCCAACAATCAATCATATTTCATATTTCAACTGAAATTCTGTCTTGCTGATAACTGATGGTTAATGATCACATTATCTTTGCCAAACAATATACAATGTTATGTTTTGTTATTGTTTTGTGGCAAATTCAAGTGTCTGGAATTCCTGTTGACATTTATCAGTAACCACCAATAAATTCGATTTTTAAATTCGATTTTTAAATTCGATTTTTCTTGATCGGCTCATCCCTACAGAAAACATTTAAATGGATGCATCCTGATCAATGGTCATGATCTTTATGACTCTTATATTATTTAATACAGTATATATATATACTGTATCTACAAATATACACTGCCTAGTCAATCTTTTCACGTTTTATGGTTTGCACTTGCCGTATTAATACCAGTTTAATAAATCATCCATGACCATTCGGCATTCATATTTCTCCATTTCTGAGTGAGAATAACGAAATTGGTAACTGCGAAGTCATGAAGACCTCTTTTATAGTATTATTAGAAATAGCATTCAATAATTTTTAGTAAGTTAGTGTACTACCCAGTGAAATAACTACTCGTATATATAGGTTGTGAATTATACATTTATAACTTGCCTCCCTGTCAGGAGCTCGCCCCGAACTTTTGAAATTTGCCCAATTATTCGCCATGATGCATTGATGGTTCAATGCCAATAGACAAAATGCCAATGGACAACTTGACTGTTAAAACTCAATACCAGTATTCCAAATTCCCACTCCTGAGTGTGAGTAAACCAACCAACACTTCCACGATGATTTTTCTTTCGTTATCCTTTATGTCTTAATATTTCAGCACAATGCCACGATTTATATCTCGAAGCAAATCGCATAGAATCTCAACCTCGTACCCAGGCTTTTTTCCAATTTTGAGATAAACTTCTTGCGTCATTCAACTTTGATCAGGGGAAATCCCCCAAGCCGGAACAAGGCTGGGGAAATCCATAATCTATAGCGTATGTCTGTTTCTCTGGAGGCTTTGAAAGCTTTATTGAGCTACACTATTATGGCTGGAAATTCAACGGTTGAGTTGCGCTTAGAAACAGAGAAAGAATTTCTTGAGAAATACTTCTATGATGAAAGATTTCCCATTGAAATAATAAACGGAGAAGCTACGTTTGAGCGCCAAGTAAAGACCAGTAATGGCAATACTTATCGACTTCGTATTTATGTCGGCCCAAATTTTCCAGACGAATTACCGGAAATGGTTGTGTGCGAGTCTCCAAAGCCGATGCCAAAGTGGAGAGTAAGTCATGATTCTCATACATATAATCCCAAAGATGGACTTTTAAAGATATGTTTCTTTCATCCATACTGTTGGACAAGCGAGAATAGATTGTATGAGGTTTTTAATAAAGGAGAGTGCTGGTTAGAAGCTTATGAACAGCATCTTTCTACTGGAGAGAGGATGTGTGATATCTTGGAAGAAATGAAACCAACTGAAGACGAAATCGCAGGTACTGTATTGCGTTTAGTATCTATGCGTCATACCGAGCAAAGAGCGTTAGAGATGAGCACCAGGCGGCCAAGTATTTGTACGTTGCAGTAACTTCCTGATTTAGTTTTGAATCTATTGCTAAATATAAGTAATTGTCGAAAAACGTGTATGCCACTAGAAAATGGCTCATAAATATAATTGTTATAAAATATAATATCCACACAATATAATCCACACAAAATTTTGTTGAGTTATGTTTTCATTACGTCACCAGAAACTTTGTATGAAACGTGCATTGTGGGTAATATGCCCTCGTGATAGTTGTTGTGAATAAAAAGAAAAAGAAACAATTTTTTTTCTCGTCGCTTCGTCTCTATTTAATATCCGTAATATTCGCTGCCATCAGACCTTACAAAGCAATGAATCCAACAGGTTATGGGCCCAGGAGAGGGTGTGACTATTCAGCGGAACTGCGGAACCTGCGGAACTTGCGGAACCTATAAGAAATGTATTTCTTATAGTTCATCAACATTTTTTTCTTGAATAATTTAACTAGTTGAGCTGATGTCACTGCAGTGTCACTTTCGGTCGGATGATAGGGACTTACCGTACGTATTCCATATATGGAAGATTCCATATGAAGAGCACATACATTGCCATAAACGAGCAAATACGTTTCCCTGACGAGCAAATACATTGCCCTGATGAGCAAATACATTGCCCTGATGAGCAAATACATTGCCCTCGTACAAGTCTCCTAGTTTAGAAGCAGTAAATTATTGGATTGTAACCGACCCCAAAACAACAAAGATCCTAATCCTAACCCCCCGCCTAACGAGTTTTCTCACCCTAACCCCCGCCTAGCGAGCTTCAATAACTGCGTACATACAGTGGGCTGGTACGAGGGCAATGTATGTGCTCTTCATATGGAATCTTCCATATATGGAATACGTGGTAAGCTCATGTGGGTCGGATTCTATTTTCTGAAATTTCCGGTCGGATCCAGTTTACTTCTGCCGCGCAGTACAATTGTGCTTCGAAAATCGCCGAATTCTCGCCAAGCACAAGGTAAGTTAACTATTTAATCGCCTATTTATATGCTACGCTTACGAATGTTAACTGCATACCTAAATTAAAAGCAGTAACAAGTACAATTGTACTGCGCGGCGGAAGTAAAAATTCCGAACGGAAATGACATAAAATTGAATCCGACCGAAAGCTTAACTAGTTAAATTATTCAAGAAAAAAATGTTTATGAACTATAAGAAATATATTTCTTATAGGTTCCGCAATTCCGCGATCCGCAGTTCCGCTGTATAGTCACACCCCCAGGAGAGACTCACGATGACAGAGGTTGGTTGGGAGTCAAATTGCTTGGACAATTGAGAATGCTAAAGCGGCTGACGTTTCATATAAATATCCCGAATTTAAAACATAGTCCTAACCCCAACATAACAAAGTCAGACTAATAAAAACAAAACTTCTTCCGCTTTCATATTGGCACGAAATTAAGGACTTGCTTTTTCTTCATGGTTGCTCAAATGGAAAATACAACATCGATTTATCTAACTATCTTTCAAATCTACCGGTTAACCATCTCAGGCATTCAAATAAACATAATTTCAAAATACCAAAACCTCGGACTAAACATTTTCAAAAAAGTTTTTTCATAAGATCATCTAGACTTTGGAACACACTCTCCGATCAAACAAAAGAAATTAACAAATATAGTCTCTTTAAAAATTATTTAAAATCAAGATACTTTGTCGCTCTCCAGAACACATTCAATACTGATATTATATCTACCTGGCGCTCAATATGTTTAAATTGTAATTCTGTCAGAGACCTTGAATCGCAGAACTTCAGTATTTGTTGTTAATATTAACTGTGCGTGCGTACGTGAGTGTGTGTGTGTGTTAGTATAATGTGTTTGTTGTAATAAGTGATATAATAAGCGTATCACAGGCTGTGATATAGTAATATGTAAATGTTATAGTTATATATGTAATGTATTATGTATGTTTGTTAATTATTTAAGACACCATGACCCTGTTGTGTCTTGCCTTGTGTATGTAAACACGAAAACAAATTAAATTAAATTAATAACCCTAATACTAACCCTAACCCTACACCTAATACTGACCCTAACTCTTACGATAATGCTTTATTTTAGAAATAATAGCTGATTTTAATTTCGAATTTTACTACCGATAGTCTATAGTGACGTCATTTCGGGATTTATATGAAACTTCACTGGCTAAATGGCGTGGGTGGGTGGGTGGGTCGTGCGTCGTGGGTCGTGCGTCGTGCGTCGTGGGTAACATAAAATAAAATAAAATAAAATAAAACAAAATAAAATAAAATTGAAATGAAATGAAATGAAATGAAATGAAATGAAATGAAATGAAATGAAATGAAATGAAATGAAATGAAATGAAATGAAATGAAATGAAATGATATAAAATAACATGAAATGAAATGAAATGAAATAAAATAAAATTGTAGATTTCGATACCGGAAAATTGTAGATTTCGATGTCCAACACACTTTGTACCCGCTTAAGATTTTATTACCAACTTGCACTATATATATATATATAGAATATGTAATTGCCCGAAGAAGGAAGTTAGTAACGTCCGAAACATGTCGCAAATAAAAGCAAAATTCCAAAGGAGAATTGGAGAATTGGAGAATGAAAACAACGTTGACGATGCTCTATTGACTTGGAACAAGTTGTTTTTAGAGGTGGCTGATGAACACGCACCAATTAAAAGACGACGGGTGAAAGGAACGCCACTTCCTTGGATGAACAGTAAAATAAGCGAATCAATGCGGGAACGTGATCAGTGTCATCGGAAAGCCCTGAAGTCAAACTCCGATCGTCATTGGAACGCTTATTAGAAGTTGCGAAATGCTGTGAATAAATTAGTGAAATCTGCAAAATCGAAATATTATTGCGATTTAATTGAAGAGGCAAATGGCGATTCCAAAAAAGTCTGGAAGGCTGTGAATGAAGTCTGCTCCCGCAATTCTAAACCACAAAGTGTTCAGTGTATCATCACTGATGGCATCCAGCACACTACATCTAAATCTATTGCCTCAGCAATGAATGATTTTTTTGCATCAATTGGAAGGCATCTTGCTGATAAAATAACATCTACTTGTTTGAATCATACTTTCTATGGCAGCCCGCCGGTGTCCCATTTACAGCTGACCGAGCTAGAAGAGTCGACTGTACTCCAGCAGCTCCTTTCACTCAAGCCTAACAAAGCCATTGGACTGGACAAAATAAGTGCGCGATTGCTTAAATGTGCTGCTCTTACGATATCCCCTTCCATTACCAAGCTCCTGAATCTTTCTATTCGTGCTGGTAAATTTCCTGAGCTGTGGAAATGTTCCAAAATCACTGCTTTGTTTAAATCTGGAGACAGGACAAATACATCGAACTATCGGCCTATTTCTATCTTGCCCACCCTTAGTAAGATACTTGAAAAGGCTGTTTATTCACAATTATATCAGCTTCCTGTCTATTAATAATTTACTCTCGAATAAACAGTTTGGGTTCAGACAAGGGCTTTCCACCGTATCTGCTCTTACAGCCTTTGCAGACGAAGTCCTATTGAACATGGAGCAGGGCAAATTCTGTGGGGCCGTATTTTTGGATTTAACTAAAGCATTGGACACTGTGGATCACAGTATATTGCTATCTAAACTGTCAGCAATTGGTTTATCCCAAACTTCTCTTCAGTGGTTTCAGTCGTATATTACTAATAGGAGACAGCGTACGTGCTGTGGAAATGTTCTGTCCGATGAGCTGCCGATTGCCCATGGTGTTCCTCAGGGAAGCATCCTAGGACCCCTGTTGTTTATCATCTACATCAATGACTTGCCGGAGGTGCTGAAATTCTCATGTGCGTCAGTCTATGCAGATGATACGGTGATCTACTGTTATGGCTCCACTACCCAGGATTTAAGTAAAAAGCTAAACGAAGACCTCCTGATGGTAGCGAAGTGGCTGAACAATCATAAGCTTACACTGAACTTGGAGAAAACAAAATGCATGGTTATAGGTACTAATCGCAAACTGGAAAGTAAAATAGCTCTAACATTGTCGATCTTAAATCACAATATAAATAGTGTTACAAATTTTAAATATCTAGGAATTTTCATATCAGCAGATTTTACATGGACAAATCATATTGAATATATTATTAGTAAAGTTAATCAAAGGCTTGGTCTCCTTAGACGGATTAAGCACTTACTACCACTTAAATCACGCCTTCTTTTTTATAATAGCCTTGTTCTCCCTTTATTTGATTATTCAGATATTGTTTGGGGAGACAAACATAACATAACTATTATGTCTAGCTTGCAGATCCTACAAAATAAGGCTGCTAAAATAATCTTAGACAGACCACTATATACATCCGCCACAGAAGCACTTGCCACCTTAAAGTGGGTATCTCTAGAAAAAAGACGGTTTATGAGAATTAGATGCTTGTATATATATAAGTGCTTGAATGGTCTGGTAGAGCACCACATCAGTTTATTAAAACACGAAGATCAACATAATTACAACACACGCAACAAGGATAAGCTTAGTTTGCCAAGCACAAGAAGGAACTGGGGAAAACAGAGGACAGGTACGTTACCACGCAGTTAAAGACTACAACACACTTAGTAAGGACATTAGAAATTCGCAAAACATGCACAGTTTTAAACGTAGTATTTTAGATTTTTAATATAGTTTTATACTTCATAGTTTTATGTTTTTAACATTATCTATTTACAATTAGTAGTTTATATATATTAATATATATATTCATATTTTTATTATTCTTTCATAGAGGTCCTTTTTGAAAATCATGTAAATGAAAAAGTTTCCTCAATAAAGATTATTATTATTAAGCGTTGTGTTGTTTTTAAATATATATATATATTATATATATATATATATATATTATATATATATATATATATATTATATATATATATATATATATATATATTATATTATATATATATATATATATATATATATATATGTATATATATATATATATATATATATATATATATATATATATATATATATATATATATATATATATATATATATATATATCACTTTTCTCGCTCGCAGTCACAACACTCTCTCTCACTTCCAGTCTTTTTCTCACGCGGTTAACTATATATAGTTTTTGTTCTATTAATAGATTTCGCTAATTAGCCCAATGCAATGGCGGTTTCAGTTTACCCAACTTTAGCGTCCACCGCCCGCATGGGCTTGAAACATTATTCAAAATAATTTTCATTATTGGTAGATTTTCCACATCAGAACTTTCAAATATACTATTTACATCATTTGCACAGCGTATACATCGACCGCATCAGCGATGATCGGTCGCCATTTGTTCAAGATCATCCGCAAATTCCCGAAACGACGATAGTGGTGTGCGTGATGTCCACAGATCGGTTTTATATTTTCGGACCAGATAATGAATATGATTCAAATAATGAATAATGAACAAAAGCCGCATCACATTTTGAAAATCCTCGGCAAAATAATTCTGTATTGTATCTGAACTAGCGTTTATGGCGGCTGGTTTATCCGCTGCTTGTGCACTTCGGACAGTGTTCCTAGACTGTGCCACGGACTGTATTCTCCTGAGTATATTCTCCTGAGAATCTAATTACCGTTCCTGAAAAAAATTGCCATAAAGGAAGCGGACGGTGTATTTTGCGGAATGGCGGAACGGCGGAGTGATTTAAAAAATACTTCTTGAATATAGAGGATGTCCGCCAAAGAGACACACCATTGATATTCCACCCCCAGCAGCGAAACTACTAACGACCACCCACCCCACCAACCTTTGACTGATTGCGATGGATATACCGACGACCCTCCGACAGATCCCGACCGCTACGAGTTGGCCTACGAACACCTTCCAACCCCATCCGACCACATCCCGACGACTCCCGAGTCTTTCGACCACTGTCCGACCACTCCCGAATATTTCCCGACTACCTCCGAAGTCCTTCCGACGGATTCCGAAGTTGTTCCGACAATTTCCGGTGATGTCCCGATGGATTCCGAAGATGGGACGAACACTTCCGAAGTTGGACCTTCACGTCACGATCTCCCTGTAGCACTTCCCGACACCGGGATCACCTTCCGACCCGTTTCCCCGTCGTTCACCAAACAGTCCGACAGCGACGTAGCAGATAGCGTCCGTCCCAGTATATACGCGACCTCCTCCGCGACACCCTTGTCGTACCACCAGACATCTATTCCCGATGATCATGATGACACACCCGAGACGGCCTAGAACAGTCGCGAGCGATCTTCGGTCCAGCGCCGAACCGCGACCCTCCGTTCCGGATGACCTGCACGCGGAGATGGGTACCGGAGTCGGACCCACCTGACACTGAAAATATTGTCAACACCCCCGACAATGCCGGCCTGCGAAAATAATTCCGGGACCACTGGGTAGGGCAATTCAACCATGCCTGGAGTTACCCGATCGCCCATCCGCTCGCCCACCACATGGCCACTTCCGCCCACGCTTCGACAGAGCTGATTTTAAATTTCATTTCACTTCATCCTGGTGTACCGGGATATATCTTCAATTCTAATATATATATATATATATATATATATAGTATACAAACCCTCCTGTATCTTGCACCATTCCCTTCTGTTTTCTTATTTTTTTTCTCTGAAGCGCTTTTTGTAGCAAGTCTTTCCACATACTCTGCTCGCTTCTTCTTATTATGTTCAGTCAATTCCCTAAAATCTGATGTTGCAATATACAAAAATTAATAAATAAATTGGAAATTTGTCCTAAATTAATATCCATTTATCTACCAACAACAGTTTTAATTATTATTGTATAGTTCTATTCTGGTCACAAACAGACAATTGTATTCAGTAAAT